>VSMD01052623.1:0-97013 GCA_008750895.1 Mirza zaza
CAAATGCAAAGCAGATATGTCTAATAAGTCATTTTAAAATGATCATCAGTTCAGGGTAAAGTTCAATCTTAAGTTTTACAGTAAGCCATCAAAGCAAGTAAATGAATCATAATTTTTAAAGAGATTATCAATGAAAGGATTTAGCAGAATATTTACAATTTGATTAGAAGAAGATTATATTCTTCTAGCAGAAGAATATAAGCCACTAAAGATTCTCAAAAATAGAGTAAAAAAATCAAAATAGAAAAGGGAGAGAGAGAATGAGGGAGTGTGTTAGTCACAGAATCAAAGCTATGAGAGATTGAAAGGAAAAACAAATTGGTTTGTTTTACAGAGATGAAGTAGACTGAGGAATGAGAAAATCTTTCTTGTTTTTTTGATGGTTGGTTATCTGATTATTAATAAGGAAGATTACTATTTATCTTGGGAAATACAGTTTCAGTGACATACTGTCATGGAAGCTATTTGGCAGTTGATTGAGTCTATTGAAGTTTTTTTTTTAGTCAAACCAAATAAATATTGATTACCTATTTGTTATATATTGTTCCAGGTAATTGGGAGTAAAAGAGAAGTGTCTGTCTTCAATGAGCTTACTACATTCCAGGTGGAGAAGCAAATGATAAGCAGTTACAGAAAAATATATAATGAATTGGCCCTTTTTACAGGGTTATTAATATATAACATGATCACAAAATAATGGGAAAACATAGGGAAGGAAGAAAACAATGAAATACAATTATAGTTTTCAAATGGTGTTTCACAGATGGTTTATAGAGGTGAACTTTGAGTAATACTCTAAGTAAGGAAGTCAATGTAGTATGATTTCCATAAAAAAGTTTAAAATAATAAAATTTCTTTATTTTTATAATTAACAAATCCATTTAAATTTTTCCTAAAACAGATGTGATGTTGATAGAAGTTATTTATTTTTATTAATATATTGCTTTAACTTTTTTTTTCTGTTTGTCTTACTCCAATTGGGCTGCTATTGTGAACAACCATAGACTGTATGGCTTATAGACAACAGAAATTTATTTCTCATAGTTTTGGAGACTGGGAAGTCCAAGATAAAGGTCTAAAGATTTGGTGTCTGGGTGAGGTCTTGCTTTTTGGTCCATAGATGGCTATCTTCTCTCTGTGTCCTCATGTTACAGAAAGGGAAAAGGAGTTCTCTGCAGTCTGTTTGATAAGGGTACTAATCCCACTTATGAGGGCTTTGCCCCCTCATGATCTAATAACCTCCCAAAGGCCTCACATCCAAATAGTACCAGGTTAGGTTTCAACATATAAACCTGGAAGATGGGGACACAAAAATTAAGTCTATAACACAATTTTTATTTTTGTCTCCATTTTCCAAGGCCTAAAATTGTAACCAAGAAAGCCATATCCTCGTATTCATAAAATGCCTCAACTTTTGACTTATTCTCCTAATTTGTTGTCAAGGTGAAAAGAAGAAAAATTTTTGCCGTACAACTTGTCATCGATATGGCTAGCACTCACCTGCATCCAATTCTCCTTTTTTTCTAGACCTTGACAAAGTGTACTTCCTAGTTATCCTGCAGTAAGCAGGGCCATGAACTAGTTTTAGACTAGGCTGTGAGCGAAAGTAAAGCAAATCACATCTTGCCCACCCAAAACATAGAAGAGCAATGTGTGGTCTCCAGGAGTACCTCTCCTCCATTGCAGCAATCAAGGAAGCTACCCGTTTCAGATTCTAGAACTATAATTTTGTGGAGATTCTGTTATCTTGAATTGCTGAGTAATAGAGTAGGAAAACTACTTCAAATAATAAACAAATCTTTTTTGTGTTAAACCACTGGGATATTATTTGGCACAAGAGCTCAGTTTACGTATGTTAATAGAAGTCCCATGAGTGAAATGCAGAGAGTTATCAGATGAACTGTTGGGGAACAACTAGGAGGAATGAAAAGAAGGTGAAGGGGTAGAATAGGGAGATGAAAACATCTGGCAAAATTTTCTGGATGTCGCTTATCTCATTTGAAAATGTTTCCAGAAGTCATGTTCCAGCCTTCTCCATCAAAATACCAGCTCACCTCAATATACCAGCTAACTCTAGTCAAAACCATGTGAAGCTGTGAAATAATCCAACCAAGTTTTACCTAAATTCCTGGACCAAAATATCATGAACTATAATAAAATGATTGTTGCTTTAAGCCATTAATTTGTGAAGTAGTTTGTTACCCAGCAACGGGTTACTGCAATAGCAAGGGTTCCAAAAGGGGAGAATAGTGAGAAGTTTGTAGGATTCGTAAGAAATAACATATAGAGTTATAAAGGTAGGGGTGAAAGCCTTGAATTACTAAATTATTAGGAGGGAATACAACTCATAATAAAGAGAAAAGAGAAGTTTTTAGTAAAAAGGACCAATGGTAAAAGTTGGAATGATAAACCGTATGAACACTAATTAGGTACTATTGACAAAATCTTAAAGAATAAAGAAGAGCCCCTTGTCCACTGCCTTAAAACCTATAGCTATTAATAGCTTCAAAGACCTGGGAGTGGATGAGTAAGCATTTCAGGAACTATCAGAGAAGAGCAGCCAAATTATAATTGTCCTTTGTGGCTTCTGATAACTTCACAGGAGTGCAGCAAATCAGGAGTGGTTAGTGGTAATTTACACAAGAGCATGGAGTAAAATAGAAACCAAATTTGTACTAAAATTACTGTGGCTTCCCAGTTGGAGTAATGGAAAATGTTATGAATAAGGGTAATAAATTTAAAGGGTAATAAATTTAAAATTAGACAAACATTAGAGGAACAGTACATTGGAAGTCACTAGAGTTTCCCTAATTTCAGAAAATACTGCATTTAAGGGGATATGATAAAAATACCTTTTTATTAATCATAAAGATGTGGAATTAGTGTCCTGGTGAACATCAAATACTAAATACAAAAACTAAATTTTCCTCATAAAGCATTCTGATTTATCTTAAATTAAAAAGATCTTGAAGATAGGCAGTGGGCTATAGAAGTCTAAAAAATGGTGGCTTCTTAGATTGCTCTGTCTTTGAAATGGCCAGTATAGTAGAGTAAGTATCTCAATGACATAGGGGGTTTTATTTGACCAATGCCTTTTACCTCCATTTCTCTAACAGAGGAAAGTCAACCCCATTTCCTTTTTTTACCCACAGTACTGCCATAAGAGCACAAATTCATTAGCTTACTGCTATAACATGGGAGGAAGTGCTCAGGAAGTTTTTCTTATCACTTTAACAGTACTTTCTGACAGAAGAAAAGGGGGCTATCAATAAACTCTTGGAAGGGAAGGGAATAGGGGTAGGAAAGGAACTCTAAAGTATACAAAGTCCAGGTCAGTCATTCAAATTCCAGAAAACCCATTCAGTGAAATGAATGCATCTAAAACATGGGGCACAGTCAAACTGCTATAATACTGGATAAAATAAGCTCAATACTTACTTGAAGTATTTGAATTTTGGAGAATTCATACATAAAGTTATGTATAAGTTATAGCAATTTACTATAGAGACATCTTAGAGACATCAGGAATATTAGAGTTATACAACTTTGGAGGTTTTGGCTGTCAATTCTCAGGTCCTTTCGCATCTGCGGCTGACCCCTGTGAAGGGAACCATTTGATGGATTCAGGTTTTGGAATAGTCACATCCCTGAGGCAGGATTGTGTTAGAGACAGAACTTACATTCAGGTTGTATTCACCTAATAATTGTTGAAATACTGAAGTATTTCAGTACTGACTCCAATCCACGTGGCCCCTCTGATATGAATTCATGTTCATCCAGCAAATAAAAAGTTAATTCTAGGCCTCTCTAGAATCCTATTCTAACTCTGTGTTTGTCTTGCTTTTGTTTAGTCAGCACTCATGCCAGTTGTTAAATACTTTTATCTCCAGAATTCAATGTTCTGAGAAATAATTCTGGCATACTTCTCTCAGCTATTCTAATTTGGAAGAATGAGAGTTGGATCTATGATCTATGGAATAGATATAATAACTTGACTTATTTTAAGAACAACATCATTTTGAGTTCAACAGTGATAGATAGTAAAGTTAATATTAAGGGTGTAATACATGCCATTTTTATCGTTGAATGAAATAATTTGCTCACTGCTTATTTCTTTTAATTGTAATGTTCTTTATTATTGTTGTATTTGACTTTTTTAATTAGTCACATTAGATATAAATTCAAATTAGCAAAAAAGAAAACATAATTACAGTGATTTAGCCTCATTTTTACTCTCCTATCCTGGAATACAATAATTTGAATTACAAAAAAAATATATTGAGTGCATAAAGTTTAACCCTTATTATATTAATAGTTGCACAGTGAGATTGACTTATGTTGGGTGCTGATGGAAAAGCTATCAATAATAACAAAATGAGTGCTTAAATTATGCTTATACTTTAGTTTTTATAAAATACCTGATAAGTTATGAGAGAATCATTGTAACCCTGTTGTAGGAGTGATTCTTGCTTAAATATAAACATTCACTTGATGGAAACTGATAACAAAAACATTAATTCATTGAAATTAGGTTTGTTCAAAGGTAAAAATATCTAACAATTGCTTGTACTAAATGATAGGACATCTACAAATAATGAAAAAATAGTGATTTCTTAAAGGAAGGAAAATATGCTAGTATTTCTGCAGATAATCTTGTCATAAGAACTGACTTTACTAGGAGATAAATATGCCTCTTCTTGCTTTTGTTGTATTTTCATAGTTGGTTCACATCATCCTTCCCAGGTCTCATATTTTCGATTATGTTCATAATGCTGACCTTAAGTGAATAATATGTTTTAACCACAGGAGAGAGTTAGAAAGTTATGATATCCTGAACTGAAAAATATATTAGTTTTTTCTTCAACATTTCAGGCAGGGAAAGATGTCAGAAAAGTAAACACTGGAGAGATCTTGCAATAAGAAAAATCACTAGAAAACTAACCTTTAATAAAGTTCACTCAGGAACTACTCTTTAGGGCCCATTTATTCAAATTCCATGGAAAAAGAAGTGATGACTTGACTTTTGTTTGACTATGATAGTAACTTTTCCTTTACTCAATGTAGATACAACCATAAAATGCACCATTGCATTTTATCTGTTTTTTTGGTATGGTCTACTTAAAATGTAAGTAGACACTGGAAGGGAAATAAAAAGAATGATCACCCTTCTAAAATTTATTATATCTAGGGAAATATTTGGTAACTTTTAAACAAATCACCCTAAATTAGTATTGCAAACACTACGTTCCTGTGTTATGTAATTTTTTAAAATTTTATTGTGTAAGTACTCTTATTTCACTCTTGGGATATTTATTTTCTGGGTTTATATGTCTTTCAGGGGTATATATTTTAGAAGAATTATATTTAATATCTTCCAGGGCTTCATATTTTGGAAGAATTTTATCTCTCCCCTTCTACTTCTTCCTAATAAAGACATGTGCTCCCTAACTTCACATATGTCTTTCTTATAATTTGAAACTCTTTCCAGTAGGCAATCAACCTATTCGTGCTTAATCTTAATTGAGCAATGTGATGTACATATGGAGACCTGGAAATATCAAATGACCTCCATATATATATTAACAAGTTTGATCCTTATTTATTCCTCTGGATAGATAAAAGCACAATTTGATAGTTATTTGATTTTTCCTTTCTCTTATAACTTTTACATTGATTAGGTATGTAAAACTGTAGAATATAGAATAATTTTCATGGGTTTGATCATTACTTTTGTACCAATTCAAAAATAAGTGATAAATTTTCTATGTTAGGCTATATTAAGGGTGTATTCTACCAAATCGTTTAATATTGTTGATTTTAATCTTAATCACCTGGCTGAGGGAGTATGTTTCATATTTCTCCACTCTAAAACTGCTCTTTTCTCCTCCTTCCACACTGTACTATTTGGAAAGAAGTTACCACGCACAGCCCATAGTTAAGAAATGGGGAATTGTGCTCTACCTCCTTAATAGCAGAATATCCACAAAAATAACTTGTAATCCTTCTGGATGGAGATTCATCTATGCTATAATAATGATTAACTTTTTCTAGATGACATAAAAAACCCTTTATTTTTGGCTCTATACTTTCTCAAAAAGAACTTATCTGCTAGAACCTGGGCATTTATAAGAAATGCATCTGACTTTATGAATATCAAAAGCATGGAATATGGAAATATTTGAAGAAATCTCTGCCATTCTTTTTAGACAAATTCTCTGCTGACAGTCATGTATCTATTCTATTAAGAACTATTTATTGAGTCTCTAATATTTTCTAGATAATATTATAAGTTTTACAAATTTATTATTAAAAAGAAAATGCCCACTCTAATAGAATTTATATAGTAGTGGGGGTTACAGGCAATAAATAATTAAATATAACATAGTATGTCATATGGTTCTAAGTGCTATGGAAAACATAAGTCAGAGAAGAGGACTAGTGAGTGTTGAGTTTCTGTTTTAAATAATGTACATTGAGATGACATTTGTGCAAAGAATTACAAAAGTGATGGAGGAAGCCATCTGGGGAAAGCATTTTAGGCAGAAAGAATGGCAAGTACAATGGTCTGGTACATTCAAACATTAGCTAGGTGAAAGTATGGCTACACAGTATAAAAGCAAAGAAAAATGAGGCCAAAGAGGTAGTGGTAGTGGGAGGGGTGGTAGTAGTGACTAGACCATCTAGGTCTTTAGGAAATTGTAAGAATTTTGGATTTAAGTCTAATGGAAATAGGAAGCCATTGAATAGTATTAAGCAAAATAGAGATGTGATCACTACAATTCTGGCTACTAATGAAATGTAGGTGTAGCAGAGATACCACTTAGAAGGTGATTGAAACTATCTCAGCTAGAATTTGATGGTAGCTTTGATCTAGGGCGACCACATGTTCTGCTTTGCCTGGAGTCCCAGTTTATACCTGTTTTTCTGATAAATGTTTCTGCTTATGTTGTGTTCCTGAAAATGTACCAATTGAAATGACTTTATGGTGACCTTATATCGAATAGGATGGTAGTGTTGGATGTGATAAAAAATGGTCATGATCTATATATATTTGGAAGGTGATATCATAAAGATAGGCTGATGGTTTGGATAAAGGCTATGAGAGGAGAAATGGGTAAAAAATAATTTCTTGATTTTTTTCCCCTCGACAACTGAAAGTATAAGTTTGTCATTTTTTGAGATATGACAATCACATGAAGAGCAAGAAGGTGTGAATGGTGAATTTGAGATATCTGTAAGAGTGCTAGATAATCAGTTGTACATAGCTGTTAAATTTAAGTTAAGGGTCTAGTTAGATAAACATTTGTCAATATCATGTTGTGATAGAAGAGTAAAACCTCTTGGGATTGATTTAATGGAGAAGTGAAGGGCAGTAATTGGAAATGCAGAAGAGAGTTAGTGCTATCAAGGAGTTTTGCTTCAATAGGGTATTAATAATATTTACCTCATAGAGTGTTTATGAGCATTAATGTTCTTCAAAGTATGCCCAGAATATTGGAAGAGCCATCTATGTAGATATTAATACAACTAAATATTATGACTGAGGTTAGCATTTTGACATATAATATCTTGAAATTGAAATTTTGGTGAGGACACAGAAAGAATGGTTTGGTTACAGGATGATGTGTAAGTATGACTCTTCTTTCAAGATAATTGAACTTGATAGGGTCCCTGAGATTTATAAGACTGAGCCAATTCTTGGTTAAAAACAAGAGGAAGGTGAAGATAACATAAATGAAGTTGAGAATGTAGGTGATTTTAGTGATGAAGGACTATGAGTTACAGAAGGAACAGTGACCAGGGAGGGAAGTTTGGGAGAGGTGGGGTTGAGAGTCAGAGCTGTATGGACCAGGTCCTTTTGGAACCACTACTTAGGCTATGGGGCATAATGAGAAAAGTTCCCACGGACACAAAGTGAGTCATAGATATGAGGCTATTATAGTGGTTGTGAGTGAAAGGAAAGACATTACCAGGTAAAAGTAGATCTCTCATACCCCTTGTCACTGCTGCTGCTGTAGGAATGGAGAGAGGCAATAGCAGTCTTACTGAAAGGAAATGGAATTCTGAGGCCCGCCCTTCCTTCTTGCTCATGGGGAAAAGAAAACCAGAGTAGGAGCAGCTTATCAGAGCACTGTAGTTTTTTCTTTACCTCAGAGCACACAGAATTGTGGGATTGACTCATTAGTACTACCAACACAAGATAAGAGGCTGGACACATACACGACAGGCCACTGGAGCTCATGTCTGCTGTATAGAACATATAAGCATTCCACATGCTAACTGCCTCATCAAATGTCACCAAATGATTTTTTAATTTTATGGATAATTTTATTTCCTAGACCTTGTAAGCAATGGAGAGATGATGATGGTAGAGTTGTCTAAGAAAATCAATAGAGTGGAAGGAAATCCATGTTTCCAGAAAGCTGTGCATAACAGACAGTATTTATAAGGTTTCAAATGTGTATACCAACTGTCAAGAGGAAGAAAATCTTGGATCTCTAGCAACACATGAACTTTCCTGGTATAAGAGATAGAAATTTTAGTAGTTGCTGTAAGTTGCAAATACTTGGAAGAGAAAAATTAAAAAATATATTGATAGGAACATTTAATGAGCTATGTAAACTCAAACACTGCCATTCAATAAAAAAGATAATAAAAATCTGTCTTATTAAAATTCAGATTTAGCCTTTTCATGATGACATCCAATAGTATATCAGTGGTGTTAAGAGACTCATTAAGGTATGCTTGATTATTTTTTATCTATCCATAGAACCTCTGTGACAATCAGAGTGCCTAGAACACAGAAGAATTCTATTAATATATTTGAATGAGTAAATAAATGGTTAAATGTCTCCCTTTTTCCCTCTAGCCTCCATCTCAAGCACACGCCCTCTGAACATAATATTTATAAGAGAACTTTAGAGTTTTTCTTGTAAGTTAAAACAGGAAGCTCTCCCTTTACAAGAGAAATGGAACATTTAGATACAGTTTTAGGTCAAATAGCAATATAAAAATTTCACTGAGAAGAGAGGAAAGCTTAGAATTCTCAAGTGAGTTAAATATGATTCTAATCTCACAGTCTTCCATTTGCTTATTTAAAAATTAAACAATTTGTCATCAGTTAATAAGAAAGTGTTACTTTCAAAAATATCTTGGAAATAGCATTTGCATAGGATAAAGAAAGCCAGGCTCTAAAGTTTTTTGGCATTTATTGTATCCATGGATTTTGAGATATTATTTATGAAGTTGAGAATCATTACAGCACAATGTGATTATGGTATTTTCATGCAGGATGCTTGATGATCCAGAAGATTTGCAGTGTCAAGTGGAGAGCTGTAATGGGCTCCTTTTTGCTCACCATAAGCCAGATAACTTCAAAATCTTTGCATCCTAATTTGATTTAAAATACTCAGCAGTCATAACTTTTGAAGAAACACACTAAATTATAGTGCAATGCTATGTGATTTTTTAAAAAAATCTTTTGGAAATAGAACATAAAATCAGAACCATCAGTCAGTGTTCCACTTTGATGTTTGTTAGACATTCTCAAAGTGTACACATAATGACTCAGAAATGTTTTTTACAACAGAAAGCCCTTTGCAGCATTAATTTCAAGGCAGTACATTTGATAGGTAGTATATACATACAAGAACATTAATAAGGATGTGTAAATTATATTCACAGCTCTTAGTTGGTGCTACGAGCAAGAGAAATAGAAGCTTAAAATATCTAAATAGTTAATATGGCTTAAAGAAGAAATTTTCTCTCTTTGTAAATAGGATTCTAGGAATCAACCTAGACTTCTTTATAAGTTAAAAGTAAAAATCTATTTACACTGAAAGAGCAAATAATAAAGAATTTACCCTACCACATATCCTGTGCTAAATATATATGTTTGGTTATTTTTTAATATCTGAAGATGTGACAACTTATAATGTCCTAATTCTTTACTACTTTCACTACAATTATCTAAGTGAATATATAGCTTTGAAATAGAGAATTCTATTTCAGAGACCAGTTAAAATAAAACTATATATTCATCTTTAAGTACTAAGTAATCAGACATACTTTAAAAACTTTTGAATAATTTCAGAGATCCTCCACATTTAAATAAAGAGTGCTTGTCACAACAAATCTTAACCTAGACATTTCGAAAGGTTGTGCCATTTCCTCAAAAATGAAAATAATTAAAGCAATAAGTAAATATATGAGTAACAGAGAGGACTATGTTTTATTTATGTTTCTTTATTGTGCTTCTTTGTATTTTCCAGAGTTTTGAAACTCATCATGAAGTGGATTATATTTATGATATTGAATCTTCCTATATATTAATCCGTTTCTTCACTTCATTGATTTAATCATTATTTTTACACACATCAATTTAAAAAATTTACCTATACAGATCTCAATATATTTAATTAGATTTTAGTTAGATTTCTATATACCACATGGATTGCTGTTTCTGTGAATTGATGCTTTAAAAATTTCATTTTGAAATTAGTGTTGCTAAGGATAAGTAGTATTGATTTTATATATTTTAATTTTGCTTATTTAGCCTTATCATATCTGTAGATTCTACTGAGTTTTCCATATTGCCAATCATTGCAGAAAATTATGACAAAATGTAAATGTATTACTTTATAATACCTATATGCTTTATTCCTTTTTCTATTTTTACCGACCTAGATAGGACTTCTAGTAAATATGCTATTGAATAGAATCCATGATAGTGGGTAATTCTGTTTCTTGCTTTAAGATAGTATTTTTACAATTCTTCTATCACACTGACTTTTGCTACATATTATTGATAGATAAATTTTATTACATTAAATATATTTTCTTACAATTCTGTTGTACTGAAAGAATTTGTCATAAATGAACTTTAAATTTTATCAAATTCTATTTTTCTAACAACCACCAAACTCATTTTTTAGGCAATTCATTAAAAGATGATCTTACATTCCTAGGAATAATCTCACCTGATCATGGTGTGTGTGCACGTGTGTGTAGAATCATATATGCATAAGTGTTACTGATGTTCTACTATTTTATTTATGTTTTTGTGTTTATAATCATAAAAGGAATTGATCCATAGTTTTCTTTTCTGTCAATAAGGTATCAGCCACATTAGGGCAGGTAATCTGCTTTACTCAGTCTACCAGTTTAAATGTTTATCTCACGCAAACTCATAATCACAGGAACACCTAGTTATAATATTAACCATCACAAATGCCCTTCTCTGTTATTACTATTACATTAAACTAGATATGTAAAAATACCTATGATTTTTTTGCCCTTTGAAATATCTAGTCTATATTCTACATAGTTTATCCATTTCTTAAGCTTTCAATAAATATCAACTCAAAAAATGTCTTATGTAGTCATGATGTTATCTTTGTAAATAGATTATTTACTAATGTCCCATTTTTGTTATTTCTTTTGTCTTCTCAGGTTTTATTTCTTGACTATCAGTTATTACTCTTATCAAAGAATTAGCATTTGATTTTATTGGTATTGGAATTGCTTTCCATTTAATCTCCTTCTGTTTTTATGATTATATTTTCCCCTTTCTGCTTTCTTTGGTTTTCTGTGCTGTCCTTGAATTAAATACTTAGCTTATGAATTTCATACATTTTTTGTAATATAAGTATTATGTCTATTATACTCTAAGTATCTGTTGTATTTCTTAAATTTTTATAGCTTTTCATTTTTGTTTAGATCTGAATATTTAGTGCTTTACATTCTGGTATCATCTGTAACTTTTAAATGATTTTGGGGAGGAGATGGTTTGGGTATGATTCAAGCGCATTACATTTATTGTGCAGTCAAACCTCTCTGCTAGTGATAATCTGTATCTGCAGCTGCTCCCCAGTGCTAGCATCACTGCCTCAGCTCCACCTCAGATCATCAGGCATTAGACTCTCATAAGGAGAGTACAGCCTAGATTCCTCACATATGCAGTTCACAGTGGAGTTTGCACTCATATGAGAATCTAATGCTGC
Organism: Mirza zaza; assembly: GCA_008750895.1. NCBI lineage: Eukaryota > Metazoa > Chordata > Mammalia > Primates > Cheirogaleidae > Mirza > Mirza zaza. The sequence continues at coordinate 12,003 of VSMD01052623.1, forward strand.
CCCTGATCTGACAGGAGGCTACGTTTATGTGGTAATATGAATGATGATGAGCAGCTGTAAATACAGATAAAGCTTCTGTCACTCACCTGCCACTACCCTGCTGCTTTGTGGCTCAGTTCCTAGCAGGCCAGGGACCGATATTGATCTGAGGTTGAGGCAGAGTTGAGGACTAGAGACATAGATAATATCCAATTCTTAGTGTTATTATCATAAAAAAATAAAAATTATGTAGAAAAATTTGTTTGAAAGCCATAAAGGGCCATATTCTAGTTTATAATGTACACAGTAGGAGTTAAGAAATTATACTCTGAGGAAAAAGGAAAAACAAATTATTTCTCAGTAAGTTATCTTTCTGTTGGATATTTCCTTTATTTTCCTCTAAACTTCATATTATGAACTGCTTTATTTTTATCAAACGTTTTCCAAAATTTTATCTTATAACCAATGGTATAATAAATATGATTATATTTACATACTTCAATATCTGTGCCTTCATTTTTGTGGGAAATTCTTGAACAACTGTGCCAACAGGTATTTGTTTTAGAAATTTGAATAGATAATGCTGATCAAATTCTAACCAACAATGAATGGGAGTATTCAATTCTCTTCAACCTCTACGGCACAGGTTGTAAACGAGATTTCAGAGGATAAAAATTCTAGGAGGTTAGTTTTCAGTTGTTGAATTTTGTGTTCCATATTAATGCTCTCTAAGCAAAGGTAGGAAATTCTTAGTAATGAATGTATACTCACCTTTATCACTGACCCAGGAGAACTGTCTTACAGGCACAAATGTTATTTGCCCTCTTCCTACCTCTCTGATCTAATTTCCTCCTATTCTTCTCTTTTAATCAACTCATTTCAGCTACGAAAATTTCCAGTTGTAGTGTCTCAGAGCCATTGGACTTTGCTGTTTTCTGCTGCAATGTTATCTTCTGAGAGAGGTTTCCCCGAACCACCTTTATCAGTTTCCTAGGGTTGTCATAACAAAGTGCCACAGACTGGGTAGCCTAAACAACAGAAGTTTATATGCTTACTATTCTGGAGGCCAAAACCTAGGATCGAGATGTTGGCAGTGTTGGTTTCTTCTGAGGCCTCTTTCATTTACCTATAATGACAATCTATTCATGGAATCTTCATGTTGTCTTCCTTTTGTACCTGTCTATATCAAAATTTACCCTTCTTACAAGGACACCAGTCATGGCTTAGACCCCACCCTAATGACCTCATATTAACTTAATTACCTCTCTAAAGGCCTTGTATTCAAATATAATCGCATTCTGAGATAACTGGGATTAGGGTTTCAGCATATGAATTTTGGGGGAAGATAATTCAGCAATATCTATCTTTCTCTACCTCAGAGTCACATTATTATGATAATAATAATTATTATTAATAATTATATAATAATTTATATTAATTATAAATTAATATAAATTATTATAATATAATTTATATTAATTATATTATATAATATAATTTATATATATTTAATTATATAATTATATAATTCATTCATTCATTTGTTTACTGGCAGAATTCTGTAGTCAATTAACATAGCTTAAATGAAGTACTCATCTCTCAGCAATCATTACATTACAAATTAAATTTTAGTACAATTCAATTTGTATAAGTGGCATCAAAGACTGAAGTATTATTGACTAAAGCATCATTGTCATATCAATTATTTTTTTATAAATATAAAATATTTTATAATATAATTATTATATAATTATATTATATAATTAAATATATAAATTATATTATATAATATAATTTATATTAATTATATAATAATTTATATTAATAAATATAATAATAATTATTATTTTGTCAAAATAACGATGACTCCTTGAATATCCATTTTCAGAATTAATTATTCACTGTTTTATAATTGTAAGTAGACTGTATCTCATTATTTTTATGCGTATAAGAACCTGTCATATATATTTGGATTCTGAATAATAACCATACGGTTAAATATATTCACCACTTTATAATCAAAGAATTCAGTCAATTCAGCATGCATTTACATATTGTATGACTAAGATTTGCAAGTCATAATTTTATATCAGTGCTTTAAAAAATTCAATTTTATACAATAATACTCTGGCTAGAAAGATATAGTTTCCTATTAATGTAGGCTCATAAACAGGCGGCTTGTTAAACATTTGTTGGAGATATTCTGGAGTGCTTGGAAACTTTAAATTGGGAGTTATATTAGATGTTTTGAAGATTCCTTCTATGTCTCAGAAATGTTTATTTTATTCATTTTAATAGTCTTCTATATATAAGCTCACATGTGCATAAAATGATTTTTTCCATTTTAAAAAGATGAACTAAATTAAGTCTGTAATGTTCATCCATAAAACCATGCAAAAAAATTTAAGTTTTCAAAACATTTTGGAACTATTAATTGAAACATACACACACACACACACACACACACTCAGAGTTATTAAAGCAAGCTTGCTGGTCATGTAAAATGTAGTTGAGCTCCTGATCACATAGGTTATGAATTATCCTTAGATATGAAACACATTCTTATGATTTCAATATGCTGAGTGGCTTTTTATACTAACTGAAAATATGAAGTAGGATTTTGGTAACTTTATACTTGTGAGGAGAACATCTTGTGTGTATATGAGTGGAATTTTAATCGAACAGATGGCTGTTACAGGTGAAGACTAAATAATGAAAAAAAAATTTCAAGTAATTTGAAGTGGTTTGTGCTATAATATTTGATTAAGTTCTTTCCAGGAAGCAGAAAACACTTAGAAACATATACCTTTAGAAGTTTGTAGAAGCAGCTTTATACATGAAAAAAATATACAAATCTCTTCATCACTCATTCATTCATTTGTTTACTGGCAGAATTCTGTAGTCAATTAACATAGCTTAAATGAAGTACTCATCTCTCAGCAATCATTACATTACAAATTAAATTTTAGTACAATTCAATTTGTATAAGTGGCATCAAAGACTGAAGTATTATTGACTAAAGCATCATTGTCATATCAATTATTTTTTTTTCCTTTGGCGATGTGAATTGGCCTTTTTTAAAATGATATTTCCTTTAAGAGAAAGATAGATTGTGGAATGGTTCATTTTCCTGCATTTTTGAGTACTTCATTTGAATAAATTTGATCTTAAATGTAATCTTACATTGATGTCTGGATGGTCATAAATATGTAAGAATCATAAAATTCCTGTGAATCTAATTTACAAATAAAGAGAATATATTTTATAATTTACATTTGAAACCTGAGGAAGCCTTATAAATATATGCTGCATTGAACAAAGACCATACTGATGCATTTAAATCACTTAATCTTACTCTTTTATGGTCAAATTCTGAATTATGATCATTTTGAAATTGTATTTTGTAGCTAGAACAGATGTGTAAGGCTTAGTTGAATATGAAATGTCCTAAAAGTAATCTCAGTTGTCAAGTTACTGCTCACCTACAAAAGGGTTTTTATTGATTGCGGTGGATTTAAAACCAAGCTAAAGTACTTAAAGAAATATTTTAAGTACAGGTTCTTAAAGCATGCATGTAAAGCCAGATGATTTACTAAGAATGGATATATCCTTTCACAAGCGGAGTTCATTATTAACCCGAAAATGAAGATATTTATGAAATAAATATGCATGCAAATTGTAATCTCTTGGAGTTGAAACTCCTTGTGTTAAAAATGGGATTTTTAATATATATATATAAAAAATGGGATTTTTAAAAATCTTGACCAAATATGAATTTTAAACAACTTTGAAAGTTATCTTCATTCAACATTCAGCCTAATTCTCTTTTTAAAACTTGACCGAATATAATTGATATTGGATTTTATTTCTAGGAATTTTCTCAACTGCCACATTTCCAATTAAATTATTTTCTTGTGCCAAAATAAGTAAAATAAATCCAATTAACTTTACTAAACAATCCATGCAATTATTTTGTGATCAATTTCCTTAAAGTCATACGTTTAACTCCGTAACACATGCAAGGAATTTGGAAGGACAGGGAAACTTTACTGGATACTTCCCTGAATATTAGACAATTTATATATTATCTCATGTATTTTCAACAGATTGTGTGAAGTCATAGCCAGGATTCAAACCCAGGATTCTATGAGTCCAAAGCGTTCGAACTTTTAAAAATACATATAAAGTAAATGAGACTAGGGAAGAATATTTTGTCGAGAAAGCTATAGCCCTGAATGAATGGAAGCGTCCCCCCATCGACCCCCCAAAAAGTCTAAAATGCCTCCGTAAAGACAAATGGGCATGCCAGAATTTATTTAAGGCAGAGAAGATAAATAAGGAGAAAAATTTTACAAATAGTTTAAAATACCTCTTATATCAGGAGATGAAAAGAAGAAGCACCTTTTGTTAATAATTATCTTGCTATTTTATACAGAAAACCATCATTATGAACTATTAATACTAATGTGAGGAAAAGACCTAATCCTGTTCACATGCCCCCTTCTCTCTATGCAGTTTTCCCTCATACCATGTAGATAATCAATTTGATTAATTTCTGGTTTATTTTTTATCATATTTTCTGCACTAGTGAGTAGATAAATACATTCCTTATTTCTCCCTTCTTTTTTACATGAAAGCTAGCATATTATATATACTAATTTGTAATTTGTTTTTTAACAATTTACCACTTTATACACAGAGATCTTCTGGATTCTTTTTACTTATGTGTAGTTCTCATTTGTTTGGATTCTATAGTTTAATCAACCACTCTCATAGGTATGGGCATTGGATTGTTTCCAAAATTTTTCAATTACAAATCATGCTAAAATGAATTATTTTGTACATATGAATTTTTTGCTTTATTGGAGGTGAACCTTGAGAATAAATTCCTAGAAATAGATATTCTGAGTCACAAAGTAAATGCATATTTAATTTTGTTAGTTTATTGGACAATTACTTTCCAGAAAGGGCTCTAGCTTTGCCTTCCCATTAGCTATGTATGAGAGTGTCAGGCTCCTCTTAGTATTGCCAATAGAATGTGAGGTCATTCTCTTTCATTTTCACCTGAATGGAAAGGAACATGGAGAACAGAGAGAAATCAGAATATATAATAACCTCAAATTTGGATGCTATGAGAAAGATACTCAGAGAACAAAAAATGTTTTTTTGGAAATTAATTATTACTGCTGATATGTTACAAAAGAAGAATATTTAAAGAAAAATTAAATATATTTCAGAGAATAGAACAAGTGATTATATCAAATCCATGAAAAATTAAAAATAATGATAGAGACAAAAACAGTAGGATCAAAATAGTACTTTTAAGAAAAAAAAAGATAATTCAGCCAACGAGAAAAAACTAAGTCAAATACAAAGGATTGAAGATAAAATTATATTGAAAAGATAAACAGCAATACTTGATTCTAGAACACGTGAAACAATCATTTTTAAATACCAAAGAAAAATGACTTTTAAAATCTTGAGACTTATACCTAAATTATGCATCACATGCATGGTGAGATGATATGTTTCAATCTGATATGACTTAAAATTAAAAAAAATAATGACTTATATCCTCAGATTCTATTTATTGTGATTTTCCAGTAGAGCAATGTAGTAAACTCATAAACAGAGTCATATAGGATCAATAAAATAATGTATTAACCCCAGGAAAACTGAGAAGGAAAGTTCAAGTATGACAGTATTTCAGCCACCTGGAGATCATTTACTTTGCATTAGAATAAGAGAATAGAGGGCTCTGGGAGGGAGATATTAACAAATAAAAAGAAAATGAGGATTCCATAGACTATGTCATGTATTTAGAAATTTTATTGTAAATATGATAATAATAGGCAAATGATAGATTTGGTGTAAAATTGGAAAAAACAAAAAATGTAAAGAGCTATGCATGTAAAAGTGAGTCAAATATTATCTCCAGGGGACCCCTAACTATATATGACAAAATAAAACAGAAAGCATTTATTCTATTAGCAGTGAACAATATTTACATAATCATTGTATTGATTTAATTAGTATTATCAACATAAGCCTATTAGGAGAATGGAAAAGATAAAATAATAGCATAAGATAACAAAATTTTAATCTATTATAATGTATAATGACAAATTGATAAATCAAGACATCATTCAAATGTATAATTTAAAAATATGGAAATAAATAATAGAAACAGCTAAACTGTTAAAAAAATTACCTTTCTCCTGAGGAAGAAAATAAGAAAAGAGATGTGTCAAAGATGCCAATTGAGTACAATGTATACCATTCTGGTGACTAGCACACTAAAAGCCCTGACTTCAGCCTTATACAATTCATCAGTGTAACAAAAAACACTGTATTTCCTAAATCTATTGAGAGAATAGGAAAAAAAAAAAAAGATTACTGATTAGTCTTTTATGATATAGACAGTATTAGATTTTTATAGTGATTTACTTTTCAGTAAAAGATATTTTACACATTTAAATTGTAAAAGGAAGTATTTAAAGATGAATTAATTTAAATTATTTTTCATAGGCACTACCATATATAATTAATATAAATTTTTGTTATGTAATATAAAAATTTGTAATGCAATTATAATGAACTCTGAAAATATTAGTATCAAAAATTAGCCATTTCTCATGCTTTAAAAATATTTTATAAATATTTAATCTATTTCCCAATATCAGTACTCAATAACACCAGATTATGATGATAATGGAATAAAACATGTAATTACAAAAATAACTGAAAGGAGAAGATGATGGAAAAACAAAAAATCAAGAAATAATCAGAATTTTGTTTATTCACACCCAATAGATTTAAATTTGTAAGCATGTTTTCTCGAATTTGATCTATTAAAAGTTTAAAATTAAACCCCATATTTTTCATATAATTTAGAAACTCTAGGTTTATTTATTTTACTTAATATGATTTATGATTTTCAAACTACATTAGAATATGTGGACTATTATTTTTCAAATTTAGAGTACTCACAAATAGCCTTATAAGACAGATATAAACCTCAGTGTTGTACATGTGTTTCTAAGCAATATATCCTGAATTTTAGCAGGGATTCTGATAAGGGAAACTCCCATCTATTGCTTGGCACATCAGGCACCAGAGACTCCCACCCCTCCAGGAAGACCCACATCAGCATAGTACTAACCTGTTACCTGGCCCATCAACTAGTCTATTGCCTGGCATCAGGATAACACTAAATCTGTTGCCTGGCACATCAACATAATACTAACCTATTACCTGGAGGGCATTAGCAACCTGATACCCCACCCCTCTGACTACCCCAACTTAGTAAATATGGTAAAAATCTGGTAGACAGTGCTCAGAGTTTGGTGGTGAGGCCCCTCTGAGCCTGCCTTTGATTCTCTGACTCTCCCTGGGCCACTGGGTTTGTCCTCAGAACCACCTGCTATAACACTTGCCGTAACAATTCTAGTGTCCTACAAAAGATGTTTGAAAAGTACTAGATATCATTTTTATTTAAATAAAATATAACATATTTATAATCATTTTTAACAAATGTTTTGAGAAGTCCAAGAGTAAAGAAACTTCTTAACTTCATTTAACCCAATAAATCCTAAATTATTTCTTTTTTCAGAATAATACTTTAGTAAATCATTTTTTAAAATGTTACTCCAGTGAAAAAGTTAATTGAAAAACTTGAAATGTCTTTGAAAACTAACTTGGCAGATCAAGGCATGCATTAAGCGTTGGTCAGATAGCTTCTCGCAATATAAAATTCGATATGTGTTTTGAGCCTTCATATTTGATTGCAATTGATGGGAATTTATTCCTGTTTACACATATCATATGAGGGATTAGAACAGAGAGTAATGAGTCGGATTCTGAAAAAGCATATCTGAGGCTATGAGGGCTATAAAAGGAAAGCACAAATGTAACATGGGGATTTAGGAAAAGCTTTACTGTGGAAGGAAAATTTGAGCTGATATATGTAGGATAAATCAGGAACAATTAGTTGGGAGTTTAAGGACAGAAGTACATTCCACGCAGAGAAATCATTATTTACAAAAGCCCTGAATAATGCCTGGAACAATTAAGGAACTAAAAAATTCTTAAGGGTGATGAAGTACAAAATGTAGGTGGGACACGTTGAAAGGTGAACCAACAACCAGTTGCTGCAAAATTTTATAGGAGATATTAAAGATTATGGTTTGTACTTTAAGGATGGGGCTGAGGATTGAGGAGGGTGAGATGATCCATTTTAGATATTTAAATTGCTAAGTATAGACTAAAGGTAAATATAGAGTAAATAGAAATATTGAATTGGGTTGCCATTATTTTACCTGTGGACCCAAGAAAAGATAATAGGGAGCATATATATTGGGAGGCACATCAGGGAAGTAGCAGAGGAATGGATAAGAAGGTGAGTTTGAGAGACATTTAAGAAGTAAAATTAACTGAACTTTAGTGAGCTGTTTGATGTTGAGGGTAGGGAATAAAGTTTTCAGGGGCAATTCCTTGGTTTCTGTCTTGTAAAGCTAAGTGTATGATGGTAGCATGGACCAAATAGGGAAGAGGGGGCTCTGAGTGAGTACATGCCTCTGTGTGTGTGTGTGTGTGTGTGTGTGTGTCTATATATGCATAGAGGAAATTATTATGGAGAGGATTATATGTTTGTATTTTAGGAATGTATCAACAAAGCATCTAATTAGAATAAAGAAATAACACTGGTTATTTTAACACAGAGAACATAATATGAAGAATGGGTAAGTAGGTATTGAGGAACTGAGCAAAAGAACAAAAAGGCAATGTTGATATATCATGGAAGCAGTAACTGCAGGAACAGCTATCTCTATTATGACTTGTGGATGTAAGAGATGAAGTTGGAATTATTGAAAATTAAAAGCTTGTGGAACACCATGAAGCTGGGTCGCACACTAACATAGGATACTACTTGGCTCATCCTAGTTTTCTGAAGTGTGGTTGTTGTGAGGGGAAGTCATGGGGGGATGTAGTCCTGTATAGACATGTAGAAGATTCAAGCTATTGCTTGTCTGCTAAACCCAAAAAGATTATTTCTGGGATTGTTGGAAAGACAACAAACTAGGTTCAACTATTACTGCTGGCTTCAACTGTTGCTACCAACAGAAAAACTGATTGCTAAGGTGGCCCTATTAGCAACAGGAAGGAAACAGCACGACACTGCTTTCTCCTCTAGCCTCAGTCTTCTCCAGCATTCCCAAATCATACAGATAACGGAAATCAGCTATTAGCCAATCGTGTTTATAGTATTATTGCCAGATATTATATATTGATAATTTTGTTTACTTCCTCTTCAGTGTCATGTAGGCCTCATAAGAAAGTATTTTTGTCTGTCTGTTTTATTTACTACTCTTTCCCTACTACCTTGAATAAAATGTACCTAGCAGGTACTCAATAAATTTCTGTAAATTAAGGAATGAATGGGTCCCTTAGCTTTCTTGGATACCAGCTCTTCACTCTGGTATCCCACCCATTGTTTATGACGGAGTTCCCACATATATAAACTTCTACCTATTGTTGATTTTCCTATACCATTTTTTCCCATAATGGACAATAAAATTATTATTCTGATTCCATCTCAGTTTTAGGCACACAATATTTCCTGTTAGATCTCTCACCACACTTATACTGCCTGTGTAAGGAGGACTGAATATGATGTTACAGATGGAGAGTTAATATAGCAAACCTTAATTACAGTTTTTTAAAATGTCTAAGATCATTGGTCCAGAAAATAAAATTTTCCAGATTTTATTTTTATATAAACTAAAATATTTGATGATTTAGGCTTTTTTGTTTATTTTATATTGCTATAATAAACTTATAAAATTTTCAATGTGTTTAAAAATAATGAAGTCTCTTACTTTAATGAATGAACCTATTTTCTGCCCAAAGACAATGTATAACATCATGCAATCATAATTTTATTGTTTCTTGTGTCAGACATTTTCTCTTGAAATATAATCTGTACTCTGAATAATAAACCAACTCCTCCCCCTGAAATACTCAAAATATACTCCTCTACTAATCATAAGATGTTTTGACAAGTCTGTGTTTTATGAGCTGAACTGAGGCCACAGTGCACCAGAATCTATAAAGGAAAGCATTCTCTGTGGGGACCTATATATTTCAGATAATAGTGGCATAATTTATTCTTTTCCATTGTGAGAAGATATCTTGGCACTACTACTAACCAATGTATAAAACACTGAAACAGGCAAGTTGACATTTTTACTAGAGTTCTATGATCTCATAATTTTTTTTCCTTGACAGTACTTCTCCTAGAGATCTTTAACGGGTCCATTTTTTTCTTAAATAGTTGCTTCCTCTTAACCTATTACTAATATTGGAGCATAAAATAATGTATAAATAATTTTGACCTTTTCCTTCAAGGTCCAGTGGGACTTGGCAAGCTGTATAGGAGTTAATAATATTGCAACATTTCTTTGTTGGAAAGCGGTACAGAGTAGCACTTTTTTTCTATTTCTAAAACTTCTGTATTTGTTGGATCCAGAAGAAAATACTTGCTTTAAGTAGAAAATTTTATTTTTTGAGGCAAAACTAAAACTATAATTATTTTAGTAAATTGTAGTATTAGAAAGAATTATCAATGAGACATATCTGCATTTTAAAATTGGACATATACTACTGATATAATCAATTCTTTAATTATCATTAAAATATATACTTAAAATATATAAATATAGAATATTGAAAAGACTATTCAAATAGTACATTGGTGTCTCTTGCTGCTGACTTTACACCTTCTCCTTCAATTGCAAGTGATGTACTTTAGAGAATTCATTTCATCTCAAAATACATAATATTAAGTACCCAATAAACACGAGGTATAGTTATTCATGTTTCCTGTCTTCAATCAGATAAATATCTGGTAGGGCTAATAATAAAACAAGTAAAGCAATGTCATGTTGGCTAGAATATAAAAAGTTATTGACTAAATAGATTCTGAATAATTTAATGTTTCATTTGGTTAAGGGGATTAGGAATTCTTTTTTCAGAGTGGTATTTGTGTTAGGACAGGGCTTTGAAAGGCGGAATTGGTGGATGAATGCAGTGATGTAGGATGCATCACTGGGAAGGTATTAAGTGAGGGAACTGTAGAATAGAGAGAGGAATAATATTACAATAAGATATAACAGAAAGATAACATTCAACTATGATGAGGTAGAATTTGAATAGAGTGAATATGAATCTTAACTGATCAAATATAGAAAATGATCCATAAAGGAAAGTTAACATTAACAAATTTCTTTCAAGCCAGTTTGACTTGAGAAAAGTGGTGCCAGTAGCAGTCAGGAAGAGAGGGAAATATGACCTTAAATGTGTTCAACAAGAAGTCAGAAATTTTAATCTGGGATTTGGGAAGATCAGGAATTGACAAGTCAATTCCTGGAAAGCTTATGTTTAAATTTATGAAAATTGTTCGGTAGAAATTTAAAGACATGTTTTTAGAAGATTGATTTTTTTTTTCATTTTTTCTTTATTCCCAACTAGATATGGTTTCTTTGGTTGATTTCCTACATTACTTTGTACCACATTTGCTAGACTTACTATTGTTTGTCTTTTCCCATAATTATTGTAAATTTAACTCACCATTCTATTTGTCTGAATGTCCTTGGGGGAAGAAACCTTTATCTAACTTTCTATTTTCTTTTGTTTCTTTAGCAATGTTTTACAATAAAAGAAGAAACAAATATTTACAGAACAAAACATAATAATGTAGAACATTCCAACCTGGAAAGTCAAAGACAAACTGCTTAAATCCAACTCACCTTGAGTTCACCAGTAAAAACTTCAGGGCAGCAATAATTTTATTTTAATTACAGCACACCAACCCTCAAAAGCGGGACCACTTAAAAAGCTGAACAAAAGTAGAAATAAAAGAAAGCATGAAATAAATATACGTAATCTTAGTTCCTTCATTTCTCATCAGCATTTTTTCATTAACAAGCTTCATTAACTATCTTCTGCTTGTTAGCATGGATCATAAAGGAAACTTCTCTATCCAATAAAAGTAGAGTGGCCTCCTCTGCTTTCATTGGATAGGGAAGGTTTTCTTCCTCTCACAGATAATGGCTACTCCTGTTATGGAGCTCAGCTGTTACTCCAATGGGACTCACTTTTGCACTTTAACCTCTCTCATTGCCTCTCCAAATCACCTGCTAATCTAGTATCCACTGTCCTGTGGGAAACACTGTTTACAGCCTGACTAGACATTAATCACCTTCAAAGTGACAGGTTGGTGTGAGGCAGATACAATGCAAGTTTGCCTCAAATGCTGTTTTCTGTATTTTTCTGGCCTCATGGGAACGCTTAATTTCCCAGTCTCTTCTGCAGTTAGGTGACACATTGTGATTGAATTATAGGATTGAATTATGAGTGGAAATGACATAAGGCACTTCTGGGCCAAAGCAGTTAAGAGCTACTGTGCCTTCCTTAGGTTTCTTCTCTTTTCCTGCCATTGTGACCTTGGAGATGATGTGATTCAAATGTTTTTTTTTTTTTTTTTTTTTTTGAGACAGAGTCTCCGCTTTGTTACCCAGGCTACAGTGAGTGCGGTGGCATCAGCCTAGCTCACAGCAACCTCAAACTCCTGGGCTCAAGCAATCTTTCTGCCTCAGCCTCCCGAGTAGCTGGGACTACAGGTATGCGCCACCATGCCTGGCTAATTTTTTCTATATATATTAGTTGGCCAATTAATTTCTTTCTATTTATAGTAGAGACGGGGTCTCACTCTTGCTCAGGCTGGTTTTGAACTCCTGACCTCAAGCAATCTGCCCACCTTGGCCTCCCAGATTGGTAGGATTACAGGCATGAGCCACCGCACCCGGCTGATTCAAATGTTTTAGCTGTAAGTTGGAGAAAGACTTCCCAACTGAAGTCAGATTTATTTCTATGTTTATCCATCACATAGCATAGCTTAATTTATTCTGACAAACATACGGAGAAGAATTCTTTTTTTTTTTTTTATTACCTTCTTAGAAAAATCTCAAAAGAGTTCTGTGTGTACTCAAAGGTTTTAAGACCTTTAGTACAATATCTTTTTCAGCTTTTAATTTCTGTTTCCTGTCTGCCATAGGACTGAGAGATAAAAGCCACTGAGGTCTAAGCCAAAAATTAAACCTGTATGATAGATCTTACATCATACACATCATTTCCCTTTAACTCAGAAGAGTAAGGCTCAATATTAGGCCAAGTTTGTTGTGCCTGTCTCCTCCAAGACCCCTGTCCTAGGAGTTAATTAGACATTTCCTGAAATGTCTGTATCTCACCACCAAACAGAGCCTGGGTGCCAGTTTTCATCCTAACAAGACAAAGAATAGCTTATTCACAGTCATGAACACTGGTAAATAAGTAATAAATTTCATAATAGTAACATTTGAAGTTTTTCTTTGGTATATGTGAAATTAGAAATTGCATGTTAAAGTATTCATGCTTTCTTGGATGGTATAAGTTGAAAGATATTTTCCATCATTCTGTGAATAACACAGTAAATAGAAAATACTGCAAATGAGGTGTCACATGTATGTCCTATAATTATTTTACTAATAGTTTTTGTATATGTTAGCATGTAAGTTTGAATAAATTCTATGTTCCCATATTTAAAATCTTATATTTTCCTTATTCATTTAAGAGAATTTGAGAACATAATGAATTTAATATTTTAAAATATTGTGTTAAGGCATCACATTGCTTCTTGTTAATAATCATTTTGATATGATATTAATTATAGAAGTTCTAGTAATTTTTCTGATTAGGATAGTTTTCAGATAATCAAATAATTTCCTTTTCTTTTTGATTAAGAAAATTTTGTGTTTAATCTTAATTGGTAGTTTGAAAACCTATCCTTAAAAAATTTCCTTTTATGAGAGGAAGGAAAATAGATGTTTTTTATTAGATATTTGTTATCACTTTAGATAATAAAGCTCTTCTCTGCTTTTCTTTTCCTGGTTTCCACTCATCCATCTTTCTCCCGCTGTGTCCAGTGTTGTCTTCCATGCTAATATCTATAATATGCATTTTGGTTTTTGAGACAGAGGTCATGTCATATTAATTTTTATATTCTGCATGAATATAGCTATACATGGCAAACCCTCTTAATATATTTTCTTTTGAAAGAATGAGTAGGTGAATTAGCACATATATGAATGAAACCTTAAGCACTGCTTGAGGATCCTTGTATCATCAACAATAACTTGCACATTCCTATATTTATTACTGAAAAACAGTGTGGAGAACCTAGAACCAAATAAAATTCTTCTAACACTCATAGAACCATTCTAACACTGAGTTAAACTTCGATTAGTCCAGAGAATACACATTAAAACTTGTATGAATTCCAATTAAATTTGAATGACCTTTATTCACATGCTTCTTTAGCAACCTCCTTCCCATGATCTTAACCCAGAACTTGTTTTCCAAAACTTTTTCATCTCTGAGATCAATACTGCACTCTTAAACACAGGCTCTTACTTTTGCTGCTTTATCACTATTGGAGTGTCAGTAGTCATCTTTTCAGTTTCGTCAAGATCTCCAATCCCTTTTCTATTTGTATTTCACTGCAGTCTTCTTTTTCCTTTCTGTCCAGCCCAGATTTCATCATCTAGTAAATCGATCAGTCTCTTACTGTTATACTCAATTTTACTGTTCCTCTTAGCCTCTGTGTTGCAGCTGTTCTGCAATCCCCAAACAAATATGCTTCATCTTCATTTCAAGATAGTAATTTTAAATTACTTTTGGATAAAATAATACAACTGTATGCCTAGATGAAATTAAAATTTTTGTTCTCTAATTTTAAGGGGATTGCTAGCTCCAGTTTCTCAATACTTTTCACTCTTTCTTCAAGGTTTTTACCTCATAACTTCCTCTTTACTTCTATTATGTGACCTTTCTCACTGTTTAGATCATTAGGCACACATTCTCTTCTGCTACTAACTCCCAAATTTTCTTCATGTATATCCATTTCTCCATTATCAATAGAAGAAATATCCCTTCCCTTTAGTTGAAACAAACATATTTACTTTCATTTGAATGCCATTTCTTCAATTACATTACATTGTTCCATAACATTCTTTGATAGAAATTCAGAGTTTTTAAATTTAATAGTTAAATAATAAAACTGAATTTAAAAATTTGAATGTGTGAACATGAAGCCCAGACATATCATTTACAGAGATAGAAATTCTTTTAGGCAACAGCCATATAGGGCATATGTGTATATGGTATGTGACTTACAAGGTAAGCCCTACCCTCGAAGCTGTATCTATAGAACAAATGAATCAGGATTAAGTCAATTAGCACATTGATTAGTTTCAGTATTGTCATTTGACAAAAAGACATACTAAAATTTTTGCTAAGTCTTGTGATTTTCCAACAAAATTTAAATGAAAGAGGATATATAGGAACTTATGTTATACCTATCTTGAAAGAATAAGTGGAAATCTGGCTAAAATGGGAAAGGCTGGGGAGGAGAAAGGAGATAAGAAAGAAAATCTGGTTGACATAAGGCATAATTTGAGTAAATCCTGTGTAAGTCATTCTTAGTTTTTTGCTTAAGTAATTTTGCACTTGTTGCTAAAAAACAAAAAACAAACAAAAAAAAAAAACACTTGTTACTCAAAAAAATTAAACAGGAATCCCAGATGGCTGACTATATTGGGCAGGGTTGGGATGAGTGCGATATAGCAGTGCTTTTTCATTAAAAAAATTGAGATCTGAATTAGGATAATAGTACCTTTGTGACTTTTAATATTTAGGGATATAGCAAAACCCTTGTTTCTCTCAATGATTTATTTATGTTTCTTCAGATAAATTAAGTTCTCATAATTTTACATTTCATTATTCGGCCTCTGTTTTCATTACATGGATGGAAGGATATCTTGGGCCAGGGATCAAGCATTTCTTTTTAACATTTGAGTTGTTTTTAATGTATTTCATGAATGTCATTTTTATGTAATTACTGTTTATACAGATATGTATACAGGTAAATAGAAATTTTAAACTTTCCAGAAATATAAATGTAACACATGATAAATTTCCAAAGAATATCATTAACATAAATTTTATATATCAACCTAATTCTCAATTCCATGTATATTGATGGCTGCTTTTATTATAAGTTCTTAAATTTAAAAGGAAATCCAATAAATGAAAAGTTTGTCAAAATAATTTCCATTCCTTAAGAATACTCAAATTTACATTAATTAAATACCAATAATTTGTGAAGCAATGATATTTTGAGTAAAATGAGAATGTACAAACTGTGTTGATTTAAGCTTGGCAACAATGATACTTATTTTTAAAAATGTATTGTCATTATTGATGAAAATATTAAATCTAGTAAATGATAGATAAGTTACTTTAGTTTTGTTTCTACTTATTTTATGGAATAAAGACCTTTGAAAAATTAATTATTAAACAAAATGATGTTTAAATAACTTTTCCAGTAATTTGAAAAAAAAGTATAATGTTACAGTATCTTGAGGAGACACAAGACCAAAATATACTGGTTTAAATTATCTCTTGACTAGCAGTGGAAATAACATTTAGCATAGTGATATTTAACATGAGAAGTATAATATAATAATTTTGAATGTGAATAGGTTAGTTTTTTTAAATTTTGACTTGTTATAATTATTTATGCTTTCTGAATTCAAGCAATTCCTTTTTCTTGAGTTTTTAGTACAAGAAAAATCTTGGTGCAAATGAGAAACTTATTTTTTATTCTTTCACCTATAATAACCGATTTTGCACCAAATCTGCAATATTTCTCCTCTTATATTCTCTGAATGAGTGAGCCTTAGGCATTTTTCTTAGCAAATTGGAAAGAACATAAAAGGGAAAGACATGGAGAAATGAATATTTCATCATGAAATCTAACCTTTAGAATTTCAACATAATATAGTAACATATTATAGAGATAATCTGTTGATTTCAAGTTAGTATATACAAAAGAAATCCTAGTGAACAGAGAGAATAAAACTCAAATTGCAGTATTCTTATGTTTTGGATTTCTTGAGCTTTATTCATAAATGTTAAAGATCCAAAAGAAATTATATTTATACTTTATGTATTGTAATAGCCAGCCCATCTTGCTTTTTAAAAAATTTATATTTGCATGGCATCTTTTTCTATTCTTTAAGCAAATTCTAGGATACTTTTAGATTTAAAGAAAGATCGAGAAGTTCCCAAATATCCTGCACCTAGTTTTTCCTATCATTAATATTTTACACTAATATGGAACTTTTCAGCATAGGAGATTCATCTCTTCTACCCAATTACTTGCTTATTCAATCATTTATGTATATCAGTAAGGACTCATATTTATTTTATACTTTGGTCTATAGCCTAATATTTATTTTGTTGCTCAAATTGTTACAGCTTTGGCCATTAGGAGATCTTGCTGATGGCTCCTGTATCTTTTCCATGCCACCTTAATGCAGATTTACTTACTTATTTTTTATTACCTCCTTACTTTTACTGGCTCCACAAGATGCTCCAGTTTCATTGTGTATATTTCCTGTCCAAGTCCTAGAATTGGTTCTTTCTCCAAGAAGTTCTGATTTATTTTATTGGATAATGATATTAGATAAATATATTAGCCCTAGATCTAATCTTAGCTACTGGGATGTCATTGCTTCTAGGTCATCTCAGCTGAACAGAACAAGAAAATATATGTGTGTATACTAACATGTATACAATACAAAGTAAAACAGAATGAAACTTAATAAAATCAACATCAAAACTAATAGAAGATCAAAATATATCACTTTCCCTCGAAAGACCCTCTCAACAAAACAAAATAAAAAACTCCAAAAGATAAATATTTTATACTGAGAAGCAAAAGTATTCCAACATATCACTGCTTATTTCAGTTATTTTTTTAATCTACAGACTTCTTTTTTTTAATGTTCCAAATAAGATTATAATCATGCTTTATAGAGACCAAAATTATTCTTCATTAGTTACCTATATTTTTCACGAACATGTCTTGCATCACATTACAATTATACTAAATAATAGATAAATGAAATGTCATAATATATTTATACTTTAGTAAAAGAAATGAGTTATTAAAATGGAATGAAACAACTCATTCTGAAAGTAATATTCAAACAGTCTTTTTTGATTGAAAATTTAAAATGTAAAATTAAATTTCTGTTTCCTCATAAGCAATAGTATTCAATGTAATAAAATAATATAGATACAGAGAAGCTCAGGAGAAAAGAGTCCAATGGAAAGGCGGCAGCGTATTATAATGTTTTAAAGCAAAACAATGTGGCCACAAACTCTGCTGTCTGGTTGGTGCCAACACTTCTCAGCTATGTGAGATATGGATGTGAGATATAAATCTTACTGTGTTTTAGGATTAGTTACTATTTGGGCTTTCAAAGTACCTAAGTTCATAGTAAACATTATGTTTATGTTTAATTAGGGAGGAGGAAAGGAGTAAGAGAGTTGGAATCAGGTTTGGAGTTAGGTTTACTACTCATAACACAAAATGTAGGCAACAGGTGGAAGGGAGGCTTTAGCAACCATAGGTTCTGAATCTCAGATGAATCCTCTGAATCTTGCTGGAAGTCAGGAGAGAGAGAGAGAGAGAGAGAGAGAGAGAGAGAGAGAGAGAGAGAGAGACAGAGAGAGAGAGAGAAAGGAAAAGGGAACAAAATGATTTTAAGAGCCTGGTCAGGAGATTTATTGACTACACCCACATTCCACTGGCCAAAGTGCTTTAGTGCTTTATTTTTTTCATTTCAGCATATTTTGGGGAGACAAATATGCTTAGGTTACATACATTGTCTTTGCGCCACCCAAGTCAGAGCTTCATAGGGTGTCCATCCCCCAGATGGTGCACACTGCACCCATTAGATGGCCATATACCCATCCCTTCCTCCGCCTTCCCACCTGCCTGGCACCTAATGAATGTTACTGCTACATGTGCACTTAAGACTTAAGTATCAGTTAAAGTCAGTTAATACCAGTTTGATGGTGAGTAAACATCGTGCTTCTTTTTCTGTTCTTGTGATACTTCGCTTGGTAGAATGGGCTCCAGCTCTATCCAGGATAATATGAGAGGTGCTATATCACTGTTGTTTTTTGTGACTGAGTAGAACTCCATGGTATACATATACCACATTTTATTAATCCATTCTTTTGGTCACTGTGTAGACAAAAAAAAAAAAAATCAAAACATTTCAGCAAATAAAATTCTAAGAAAACAATTGAAAATAGAGAAAAATCATTTTTTTAAAAAAAACAGAATTTTTAAATGTGAATCAAATATATTTAAACAAATATTTATACTTAAAATGAAAACCAAACAAGTTCCAAATGAAAAACTCACCACACAAATTGACAAAAAAGCAGAAAGCTGTGAAATGATAATTGGCTGAGCCTATAGAATGGAATGGATGAAAAAGAATCATTTAAAACTATATACTAGGCCGGGCGCGGTGGCTCAAGCCTGTAATCCTAGCTCTCTGGGAGGCCAAGGTGGGCAGATCGTTTGAGCTCAGGAGTTTGAGACCAGCCTGAGCAAGAGCGAGACCCCATCTCTACTATAACTAGAAAGAAATTAATTGGCCAACGAATATATATACAAAAAATTAGCCGGGCATGGTGGCACATGCCTGTAGTCCCAGCTACTTGGGAGGCTGAGGCAGCAGGATTGCTTGAGCCCAGGAGTTTGAGGTTGCTGTGAGCTAGGCTGACGCCACGGCACTCACTCTAGCCTGGGCAATAAAGTGAAACTCTGTCTCAAAAAAACAAAACAAAACAAAAAAAAAAACTATATACTAAATAATATACACAAATGATAATAGATTTAAATTAAAATCTAATTAGATGCATTGAGGAAATGAATAGCCAACAGAGCAGAAATGAAGAACATGATTTAAGAGGTAAAGTGGCTCAGAGAGATTATTATAGATATAATAACATAAGAAACTGTATATGTTATATCCTGGAATTGGTGGAAAATTAAAACAAAAGAATAAAAAAACTCCAATTTTTCCAGTTAAAGTATAAGAAAAATTTCGAGAAACACTAGAGAATTTAGAGCTAGATTTTTGTCGCAGGCCTCTTTGTACCTGGGAAATTTGACCTGCTATAACTTATACTTCAAGATACATAAGTAAAATTTTAGGAATTAAAGGTAAAATTTTAATCCTATGGGTGTCAAAGTAGACCGTTCAAGGGAAAGAAAATCAGGTTGGTATCAGAATTTTACAGCAGCACATAATACTGGACAAATAATGGAGACACATTTTCAGGAAACTCAAGGAGACCAAAATGTAACCAATAAGTTAGTAGCCATCCAAAATGTCCTTAATAAGCAAGTTCTCAGAAGATTAATGTTTTTTTCCAAAAGCAACAGCACAAGAATTGCTGTACTCTCTAACTCCATCAGAGTAATCTTGCAGAAGAAAAAGTTTATTTAATTGAGAAATAAATGGGAAAATATAGCAAAAAATGGCTCTTATAGGATTCTTGATTTTTATATTAACACTTAGTCGTCTCGACTAAAGACATTATCTAGCATTTTTTATATATAGTTGTGGACCTGTGACTAACTTGAAGTTAGTGAGATATTAATGGAGATGATACGCTAATTCTATAATGCATCTTTAAAGTGATAATTTGTGTCCTTGTCTTCTTTACTTTTTTCCCTTTTTGTCTGGAATAACTTTGTAACAATAGCTAGAACTACAAGAGCATTTTGGACCAGGTGGACAAAGAGGACATGTATTCTAGAGAAAAAGCCTAGATACCTGAAAGAATTTTACATGTAGACTCTAGAGTGTCTACATGAATATGAGAGGTAAATATTATTTCTAACTTTTTAAAAGAGACCGTTACTTGGGGATTTTAATACTAGAAGTTAAATCCAATCATAATTAATATAAAACCAATCTATACAAGCCTGGTGGGTCATTTACACCATGTTCAAGATTATCCTAAGTGTAAGCAGAAACTAGTGTGGTTTTGATGAGGGGTGGGTATTTACCAAGTCGGGGAACAGTGGAAGTAAATAAGAATACTTTTAGCTGAATCTACATTCTTGATTTGTGCATATATGAAGATCTAACCTATTGAGCTTGTTTGCCAAACTAGAAGGACCACAGATTTGCCTAAGGTTACTATATTTAACAGCTTGTGCCTGGTATGGAGCTTGATGAGAAAGGAAATATTTTACTGTCAAATAATTATAGTGATCTATTTTTTACTGGGAGTTTTAATATTTAAATTTAAAATATTATAAGATTCTATAGCTGTATATATGATTGCAATGTGAAAAATAAGCAGAGGAAGACTCAGGTTTGATTTTTAGTAATTCAACTTTAATAATACATATTTAAAAAATAGAAAATTCCATATTAACAGTGATCAAGCCTTTATTTTTACATTGTTTCTTAATTTATTTTCATTTGTTTTCTCTTAATTTATTTTAATTTGTTTGTTTATTTTAATTTATTTTAATTTGTCCTGTTTGCAATATTTGTTTTAATGTTATATCTTCTGTACTGTTTTCTAAGTTTGTTATTAAAATGCACTAAACTATCAATAAAAATTCCAGAGGCAGAACACCTAAGATTTAGGTGAATTGACTTTTTTTCTCATTCTAAGGCTGACAACAGTCTACTTTGAGCCAAATTGAGGTTCTAAATAAAGGCAGTTCCTTTTTTTCTGAGATCTTGGTTTGAAAAACTATACATAACAAAAATCTAGAACAGAGGTCTTAAATAACCATTTATCCTGAGGTTAAACAGGTGGATTTTGGAGAGTTTCTAAATAGAGAGTAAGATTTTTATTCAGGTTTTTTTTTCTATTTCATGTCATTCTGGAAATAAATATTTTTGTGAAATATTAAGATATTACTTCAAACCAAACAAGGTGGAATAATTTTCTTCTATATAATCTTTATGCCTGCCATATTATGATGTTTGGAAAAGTTTTCAGTTGATAACCTTTTAAAAAACTATGCTCTGCAATTATAATTTTAGATCTTTGTTCAAATAGGTCATGACTGTAATAAATTGAATTATGCCAAATAAAAGAAAGTTCTATAAAGGTTATGTGTTCAGCTATGCTTTCATAACTGAATGTGATGGGAAACAAAAATCTCAGTACTTCTCTTTTGGCAGGGTTCTGATTTGGACATTGAAAATATTCTGGACACTTGAAAATATAGAGTGATTATAACATTGGGGTGGTTCTTTTGTATGAGAAGACAGAATATTTGGAATTGTTAGAATTTTAACAAAATTTAGCAACTTAAAATCTTTGAAATGATGACAAGAAATAAAGTTTTATCTGTTAATAGAACAAACAAAGAAAAAATAACCTGAGTTTCTCTGCAGAGATGGAAAACATTTAATGTTGGGCTACAGATACAATTTTGCTTCTTTGGTATTGAAAGTCACTTCACATCATGCTATATATCAGTGCTTTCTAAATTGGGATTGACAACCAAATCATACAAAAATTCTCAACAAAATCTTGCATTTTTTCCTACTCCCTCCTTCTCTCCAAGTTATCAAAATCATCCTTACTTTTTCCCAATAATATTTGTCAAGAATTGGGAGCTAAATGTATTTGATTTCATAAAACCTCTATGTTTATTGGCTTTCTAGATGTTTGGTCTTGATTTGCTTATTATATTGTAGACAATTTTGTTTTTAAACAACAAAAGAACCTCATATCATTTGTAAACAAGGACATTTATAACTTTGCTTAAATTTTAGATGTTTTTAGATATTGGTGAGACAAATCTGAGGTAAAGATCTTGCATGGCTATTTCAGATACAGTTGAAAAATTATGTGCTCTTTAGTCAAGTCGTCACTATGGCAGAAGAATCCAGATGTAGATGTAACAACGATGGGATAAAACTTCTGTAGCCATGAGTTAGATATAAGGAATTCTTGTCAGTTCATTTGCAAGGAGAACTATGTACTCTCTTTAAAACAATGAGAAACTCACAGAAAGTGATGTTTCCTCATATGCTTTATTATCAAATGTTCTTTAAAAATTCTTTACTGACATAGTCAGGGTCAGTGATGCATATTTTCCTAAAGATTATTTAATCCGCACAAACAAAAAGTGAGTGAAGTGGTATGAATTTAATTCAGCCTTGGAAAAATCTTTTCTATCATGTTATAGGCCTATCCTATGACAACTGGCATATGGTGATTTGGGAACACTTATATAATATTTACCCTTAATGTGGATTTACTATATTGTCAAAAAAGCAAATGTTAAAAATTAATTAGATGTGAAAGATGATATGCATATTTACATGGCAAAGATACCCCTTAAAATTCTAATTTTTAATTTATACACAAACAAAAGTCATCTTCATGTTGATGTTGAGAAAAAAAATACTTTTTTTCCAAACTAATATTCTTTTCAATTGATTTTCAATAGTTAATATTAGTTGTTCATATGATGAAAGTATTGGAAGAGAAAGATATTTTTAAAATATTATAAATGGGGGGGGAATCAAGATGGCGGATGAGAAACACCACCAGACAGAGTGTCTCTGCAGAAAAGACAGATTCTAGCAGAAATTAGAAGAAAGAAGCAAGAAGAAGAGCCTACATCAGACAAGGGTTGGAAGGAGGAGTACCTGAGACCATGGGACACTCCACAAGAAGAGGTCGCGGAGGAGAACTAGAAGCTGGGACCGCCGGAGCAGCCCGGAGACCAGCCGGAAGGGTAGGTGGATCAGCCGTTTCCCCAACCCTGCATCTTGGACTGCTGGTGGACTCCCCAGTGGGTGGAGAGACCTGCGGACACTAGCCCAGCGACGGCCGCCGCCAGTGAGTGGTAAGCCAGTAGCGGACTCGGCACCAGGCTCCCAACTCCCTCGGGGCACCTCTGTGTGCACAGACCAGAGCCGCGTGGCAGGCGCCATATTGCCTCCTCCTCCCCTCCCTCGAACCTTCCTACTGCCCAGAGAGACAATACAGCCACCAGCCAGAGGTACCTACAGGGAAAGGGACCTTCCCTTTTGGGGCCCTACAGCTGACGGAGGGGAACTCAGACTGTGAGCTCTCTACCCGCCAGCCCTCCCAGGTGCTGCTGGCACGGTGATCCCAGGAGAACGGGGCAGACCCAGAGGCTGAGAGACATAGACCCAGCTTGGGCTCCCTGTGGGCGAATAGGGACTGGCACTCCTCTCCCTGGTGGGGATATAGTTTGAACTCTGGGGCCCAGAGGTCAGACCTGCAGACCATATCCCATGCACCAAGGTCTGGCATTGCCCGGGGCACAGAAGGGATATATGTGAACAGCCTACTGAGGTGGTGTGCCTTCAGGGGCATATCAGCGTCCTAGAGGGCAACCCTCCTCCCAAAAGGAGGCTGTATGCCCAGCCCAGTCGGTGTTCCTGTGCAGGGAACCTCCCAGCCGGCATCAAAGTCCGGGAGGCCTGGTGGCATGTAGTCTGGCCTGCTGGCAGAGGCCCAGGAGTAGCTGCGGAGTTGGGGACGGTGGAAAGAAGTGAGGCCCACTCCAGACTGCGGGTCTCAGACAGCCCCATCCCCACACACATATATTCTGACTGAGTGGGGCCATTCCAGCCCCTCCCTGACAGCGTTTCCTGGAAGCAGAGAACAGAACTTTGACCCCTGCTAACGGCATTGGTGGTGCCTGAGGGCAGACTTACCAAACCCAGCTCCGCCCAGACTCTCTCCTAGACCACCCCTCACTGAAGGGGAGAAAAGGACACACCTGGAAGTCCCAGGGCCCCACCCACCACCTGAGGCACTAGAGTGCCTCTCTACAGGAACAAGAGCTGATAAGAGGACACAAAAACAACAGTGTAGCCTGTTCCTCCAAGTAAGCACCACCTACTGACAGGGATGACATCCTGCATAGCCTCTTCACGGCACCTACTGACTCATTATACAGGGAGTGATCGAATCTCACCCACAGACACCATCTACCAGCTCAGAAACTAAACAAGGAGTGTGAATACCCAAACAAAAACCTAAAGAAAAGAAACAACAACTGATCGACATGGGAAGAAATCAGCGAAGGAACTCAGGAAATATGAAAAACAAAATGGAAATCACACTCCCAAAGAGGAGCATCAGAACCCTAGAAATGGACACCAACCAAAATCAGGCAACCAAAATGACAGAAGAGGAATTTCGTATGTGGATCATAAGAACACTCACCAACCTGCAAGAACAACTCAATAACCAACACAAAGATACTACAAAAAGCCTCCAAGACCTAGAAAAAAATTTCACTAAAGAAATAGACACAAAGAAGAAAAGTTTAACCGAACTCCTGGAAATGAAGAATCCATTCAGGGAATTACAAAATAAAGTGGAAAGTCTCAAGAACAGGGTAGATCAAACAGAAGAAAGAATCTCAGATATTGAAGATAACACCCTCCAACTAAATAAATCAGTCACAGAGATAGAGCAGAGAAACAAGAGAAAACAGCAAAGCCTACAAGAGCTGTGGGATTATGTGAAGAAACCTAAGGTGAGGGTCATAGGGTTACCAGAAGGGGAAGAAGACAACACTCAAGGGTTGGATAAGCTATTTGAAGATATAATAGAGGAAAATTTCCCAGGCCTTGCTCAAAATCTCGATATACAAGTTCAAGAAGCTCAGAGGACCCCTGGGAGATTCAATGCAAACAGGAAGACGTCATGACATGCAGTCATCAGACTGACCAAAATATCAACTAAAGAGGCCCTTCTAAGAGCTGTAAGATGAAAGAAGCAAGTAACTTACAAGGGAAAGCCAATTCGAATACCATCAGACTTCTCTACTGAGACTGTACAAGCAGGGAGAGACTGGGGCCCCATTCTCACCCTTCTGAAACAAAACAATGCCCAGCCTAGAATCTTATTCCCTGCAAAACTAAGCTTCGTATATGAAGGAAAAATAAAGACATTCTCAGAAAAGCAAAGTCACAGAGAATTCAACAAGACAAGGCCAGCCCTACAAGAAGTACTCAAAACAGTGTTACGCACAGAACACCATAATAATAACCCACTAATATAAAAACAACCAAAACCCAAAGATTAAAGGCCAGATAATACAATGGCTCAAGAGAGAAATCAAAGCAACAACATCCAACCCAACAGAATGAACAGTAATCTACCTTACCTATCAGTTCTCTCAATAAATGTGAATGACTTAAACTCTCCACTCAAGAGACATAGGCTGGCTGAATGAATAAGAAAATACAGGCCAAGTATATGCTGTCTTCAGGAAACACATCTAACCTCCAAGGATGCATATAGACTAAAAATAAAAGGGTGGAGATGAGTATTCCAAGCCAGTGGAAGCCAAAAGAAGGCAGGCTTGGCAGTTCTAATTTCAGACGATTTAGTTTTTAAACCAACAAAAGTAGTGAAAGAAAAAGAGGGTCATTATATAATGGTGAAGGGCACAGTTCAACAAGAAGAGATAACAATTTTAAATATATATGCACCCAACTTAGGTGCACCCAGATTCATAAAGCAAACTTTACTGGAGCTAAACAAATGGATTAACAGCATCTCCATAATCACCGGAGATTTCAACACCCCACTAATGGTACAAGACATATCTTCCAAACAGAAAATTAATAAAGAAATAATGGACTTAAACAAAACTCTAGAACAATTGGGTCTGACTGACATTTACAGGACATTCTACCCCAAATACTCTGAATATACGTTCTTCTCATCAGCTCACGGGACATTCTCTAAGATTGACCATATCCTAGGACACAAAGTAAACCTCAAGTAATTAAAAAAAATAGAAATCATACCATGTATCTTCTCAGATCACAGTGGAATAAAAGAAGAAATCAACCGTAACAGAAACTCACATTTCTACACAAAAACGTGGAAATTAAACAACCTCCTACTAAATGATTACTTCATAAATGAAGAAATCAAGATGGAAATGAAAAAATTCTATGAAGAAAATGACAATGGAGAGACAAGTTATCAACTCCTCTGGGACACAGCTAAAGCAGTTCTGAGAGGAAAGTTTATCTCCATAAATGCCTATAACCAAAAGTCAAAAAGATCACAAATAGACAATCTAATGAAACGACTCAAAGAGCTGGAAAAAGAAGAACGGCCTAGCCCCAAACCCAGCAGAAGAAGTGAAATCAACAAGATCAAATCAGAACTAAACGAAATTGAAAACAGGGAAGCTATTCAGGAGATAAATAAAGAAGGTGGTTCTTTGAAAAAATAAACAAAATTGACACGCCACTGGCTAAGCTAACGAAAAGCAGAAAAGAGAAATCTCTAATAAGCTTCATCAGGAACAAAAAAGGAGATATCATAACTGATCCCAAAGAGATACAAGATATAATTTATGAGTACTACAAAAATCTTTATTCACACAAACTGGGAAATGTGGAGGAAATGGACAAATTTCTAGAAACACACAGCCTCCCTAGGCTCCACCAGGAAGAAATAGATTCCCTGAACAGACTAATCTGAAGAGCTGAAATAGAAACAGCAATTAAAAATCTTCCTAAAAAGAAAAGTCCCGGTCCAGATGGTTTCACACTCGAATTTTACCACACTTACAAAGAAGAACTAGTACCTATCTTGCAGAAACTATTCCACAACATTGAGAAGAACGGAAACCTCCCCGACACCTTTTATGAAGCGAATATTACTCTGATACCAAAACCAGAAAAGGATGCAACAAAAAAAGAAAACTACAGACCAATATCCCTAATGAATATAGATTCAAAAATTTTCAACAAAATCTTAGCTAACCGAATCCAGACGCTTATCAAAAAAATAATCCATCACGACCAAGTGGGCTTTATCCCAGGGATGCAGGGATGGTTCAACATACGCAAATCTATAAATGCAATTCACCACATANCTTATCAAAAAAATAATCCATCACGACCAAGTGGGCTTTATCCCAGGGATGCAGGGATGGTTCAACATACGCAAATCTATAAATGCAATTCACCACATAAACAGAAGCAAAAACAAAGACCACATGATTCTTTCAATAGATGCAGAAAAAGCTTTTGACAAAATTCAACACCCTTTCATGATATGAACACTTAATAAAATAGGCATAGAAGGGACATACCTAAAAATGATACAAGCCATATATGACAGACCCATAGCCAACATCATACTGAATGGGAAAAAATTGAAAGCATTCCCACTTAGAACTGGAACCAGACAAGGCTGCCTACTATCTCCACTTCTATTCAACATAGTTCTGGAAGTCCTAGCTACAGCAATCAGACAGGAAAGTGGAATTAAGGTATCCAAATAGGGGCAGAAGAGATCAACCTTTCACTGTTTGCTGATGATATGATATTGTATTTAGAAAACCCCAGATATTCATCCAAGAAACTCCTGGAACTGATAAATGATTTTAGTAAAGTCTCAGGATACAAAATCAATACACAGAAATCAGAGGCATTCATATATGCCAACAACAATCAAATGGAGAACCAAATTAAAGACTCAATTCCCTTCACAATAGCAACAAAGAAATTAAAGTACCTAGGAATATACTTAACCAAGGAGGTAAAAGACCTCTACAGGGAGAACTATGAAACACTGAGGAAGGAAATAGCAGAGGATATAAACAGATGGAAATCCATTCCATGCTCGTGGATCGGCAGACTCAACATCATTAAAATGTCTATACTACCCAAACTTATCTACAGATTCAATGCAATACCTATTAAAATCCCACCAGCATTCTTCACGGATATAGAAAAAATTAGTTTACGCTTCGTATGAAATCAAAGAAGACCCCGAATATCAAGAGCAATTCTAGGCAACAAAAACAAAATGGGAGGTATTAATATGCCAGATATCAAACTATACTACAAAGCTGTAGTAATTAAAACAATCTGCTATTGGCACAAAAATAGGAATATTGACCAGTGGAACAGATCTGAGGATCCTGATATAAAACCATCCTCATATATCCATCTAATCTTTAACAAAGCAGACAAAAACCTATGCTGGGGAAAAGAATCCCTTTTCAATAAATGGTGCTGGGAAAACTGGATAGCCAGTTGTAGAAGGCTAAAGCAGGACCCACACCTTTCACCTCTCACAAAAATCAACTCACGCTGGATAGCAGACTTACACCTAAGGTATGAAACTATTAGAATTCTAGAGGAAAATGTTGGAAACACTCTCCTAGACATCGGCCTAGGCAAAGAGTTTATGAAGAAGTCTCCAAAGGCAATCACAGCAGCAACGAAAATAAATAAATGAGACATGATCAAACTAAAAACTTCTGTACAGCCAAAGAAACAGTCACGAAAGTAAACAGACAACCTACAGAATGGGAGAAAAATTTTGCATCCTACACATCCGATAAGGGGTTGATAACTAGAATATACTTAGAACTCACGAAAATCAGCAAGAAAAAAATCAAATAACCCTATTAAAAAGTGGGCAAATGACTTGAACAGAAACTTTTCTAAAGAAGTCAGAAGAATGGCCAACAAACATATGAAAAAATGCTCAACATCTCTAATCATCAGGGAAATGCAAATCAAAACCACAATGAGATATCACTTAACTCCAGTGAGAATGGCCTTTATCCAAAAGTCTCCAAATAACAAATGCTGGCGTGGATGCGGAGAGAGAGGAACACTCCTACACTGCTGGTGGGACTGCAAACCAGTTCAACCTCTGTGGAAAGCAATCTGGAGATACCTTAAAGCGATACAAGTGAATCTACCATTTGATCCAGCAATCCCATTACTGGGCATCTACCCATAGATCCAATGACACTTTACAAAAATGACACCTGCACTCGAATGTTTATAGCAGCACAATTCATAATTGAAAGGATGTGGAAACAGTGCAAGTGCCCATCAATCCAAGAATGGATTAATAAAATGTGGTATATGTATACCATGGATTACTATTCAGCTCTCAGAAACAACGGTGATATAGCACATCTTATGTTTTACTGGTTAGAGCTGGAACCCCTACTACTAAGTGAAGTATCCCAAGAATGGAAAAACAACCACCACATATACTCACCAGCAAACTGGTATTAACTGAGCAGCACCTAAGTGGACACATAGATACTACAGTAATAGGGTATTGGGCAGGGCGGAGGGGGGCGGGTATATACTTACATAATGAGTGAGATGTGCACCATCTGGGGGATGGTCACATTGGAGACTCAAACTTGTGGGGGGAGGAGGGGAATGGGCATTTATTGAAACCTTAAAATCTGTACCCCCATAATATGCCGATATAAAAAATAAATAAATAAAATAAAACATTATAGATATTCTACCTAAATAAAGGAACACTATGCTTATGCAGCTAATAGAACTGCATGTCAAATATTACATGTGCAAAATTAAGTGTGAAATTTTTTCATGGAGAGATGTTCATAGATATTTAGTTACATTCTCATAAGGTCTTTATGTATCAAAATTTAAGTCCTTTCTTGAGAAGCTTACTTTGTTATTTCCTGTTATTATATATGATTGAGCTTATGAGAGGTGTTAGTCCCTTAAAGGCAATTTTGAAAAGAAACAGAATATTTATTCTTCTTTTAAAATATTTGGCTCTGTAAAATATCACTGCTTATGGGACTAAAAAATTTTTGCATGTTTAGAATGTATTATTTACATCATACATTGATAGGAAAATCACAAGAATTTACATTTTGCTCATATTTTTACAGTAGCTTGAGTTCACATTAGCTCATTATAAAATGCATCTCCTTTGATTTATAAATATATATGTATATATATGTACAATATAGTATATTGAGTATTTTTAAAAATTCCTATGTGTTTTGTCAATAATAGAAGGCCTCACTTGAAAAATGAAATCTCTTTCACACAATAAGATAAATATTTCTCACAGGTCAATAGAAGAACTAATTTTGTGGTATGAACAAGGTATATTTATAAGACTAGGTATTTTACAATACAAGAAACACACTAAAATGTTTTTAGAGAGAAACATATCCTAATTTTCTGCTATAGTAGCATTTATAGATAGCTAATATAAAAATCTTCTATAGTTTTGCAACATAAAATGACAATTGATAGCGCTTTTTAACCACATTATATTGTTTGAAGGAAGAGCAACTTACTATAAGACATACTTCTAAAGGCTATTTCACTCTATTTTTAAGGTATTTTACTTTCCAAAGCCATTTGGAATAAAGAGAAAATAAAAGCCAGGAATCCCAAACATTTATTCTTTGAGCTTTTAAGTAATTACATTGTCTATTATAATAATAGACCATCTGAAATGATTAGTCACTGATGACATGTTTGGGGGAAAACCATTTTGTTCTAGAAATTGCACAAGATCAACAAAAAATATAAAATCTTGAAGAATTATTAAAGTTATTTCTGAAGTCTAAAGGGGGCTTATACAATTTTTTTTATCCCTTTTACATATACTAGAAGCTGGTTGTCTTAAAACGTATAAGATCCATATGCTAGTCTGCTCCATGAGAAAAAAGACCTTATTTCTTCTTAATGGTACAATATCATGATTGTTTGGTCAACATGTAAGTTGTTAAACCATGACTATAAAGAATAAACTACTATATAAATAAAATAATTAGAAGAGAAATATTATTGATTGCATGAATTAAAAATGAATGTTAATGAATTAAAAGACACAAAAAATGGAAGAATTTGATTTGTGAATAATTACTACTATATAACTTTTATTCTTTAATTAGAAAATATTTATTTCATGTTATAAAGTCCATTCTTTGAGTATAATAATATCGAGGTCCTGGACACAGTATGTAGAATGTTGGAGATGAAAGCAATCATAAACATATCTACTTTAATCACAATTATAGAGATAATTGAGAGTTGCCTCTGTGGCTGCTGTTGATATAGACGATGATGGGGGATCTAATGATAATAATTGGTAGAAGTGTTTATAAAGGAAACATTTGATAGAACCTTTAAGAATGCTAATTTTAAGTTTTCTATAGCAAAAAGAATAAAAATTCCATAAGATCCCCAAGGAATCTATAAGCAGGAATTGTATTAGGATACAATCACTACTTCCTGAAATTTATAGTTAGATATCTGTCAGTTAAGCCAAAGGCAATGGAGAAAAACAATATATGTGAAATCAAATGACCATTGGACAAATTCACTGAGGAATTAAGCAGTAATTAAACTTCACTTGACCAGCCCCTTCTCTGAGTAGGCATGCACTTTGTGGAAATAACTAAATAAGTGAGGACAAGGGTTAGAGATTTTTCGTGTCTAAGCAAATTTTGTTATGGAAACTTCATGTCTATGTTGAGCTATAATGAGATCTGTATAGGAAACTGATAGCAGCAAGGGCAACTTATTCATTGTTGAAAGCCATCAGTGTAGAATAAAAAATCTCATCCGTCTCTCTCATTTTCTGCATTTTGCATTTTGTAAAAGCTACAGCAACATAAATTCATTTGACGAGTCTACTAGCCTCAAAAGGGCAGAGTTGAGTTTCCACTCCTATGTTACAGCAGAAGAAATCAGTGCTGGCTGGTGGGCAGGAGCTTCAGGGTGAACTTTGTCCCATCAGAGTAATTACAATGGCAGCACTTGAAGGGAATTTCTCTAGATAGCAAACATTTTGAATACCTGCAGCTTTGTGACTATACTGGCAATGCAGCAGGTTGCTCTGAGCTACCTCCTTCCAGTAGTAGTTAGGAACTTTCAAATTTTCAGTAGATTTTTCTAAATCCCAGGACAGAAGCAAATAGCATTTGTCATTTTGATAAGCACCTAGATGACTTTTGCCAAATAAAGAGGAAATACCCTGAAGAGGGAGAGAGAGAAAGGCCTGAATTTTCTGCAATTTGAGCACATAAAAGATCTGATTACATTTTTGAAACATTGCATGTAGCGGTGGGGATTGAGCATTTTATTTGTACATAAAGCTATAAATCAGAATATCATTGAATAATAAGAAGAAATTAACAGTAAATGGTTAAGGACTCAAAGACATTTCTCTATTATTACAAAGTCTGTAATCTTCTCACCATTCCTTCTTGTCTTTGAAATGATAGATGAGAAAGAAAAATGATTTATTCAGATGAGATAGCTTGAATTTTCAGAAAAGTTTAATACTTTAGATGGAGTACTATAAAGGGGTGTGGAAGAAAGCTTGGAAGTCACTGGTGCTTGGCAGATGATAATGATGATAAAATAATACAATAAAGTCTTCAGCTTTTAAAATGTTTTTATAATCAAATGCAAGACCAACTTCAAAATCACTTAGGAAAATAAAGTCTATTACAGTTCTGTAACTGTTCTGAAAGATCTATTTGAAATGGACAGTTTTTGGCACTCTGTTTTCTGGAAATGTTCTGTTATGCATTGGTTATAGTGAAACCTATATAGGAAATTTAGATTACATTAATGTTATATTACAAATCTGGCATTTAATAATTATCATTTATTTAATATTTATAAGAAAAATGCTTGGTTCAGGATACTTGTTCCTTGTTTCTGTCTGTGTTCTTGATTTTCCACGCCCCTTAGTTGTCATACAATTATACATTTTGCACATCTTTAAATGTTGCTACAGAATCCTATATATCTGTGACATAACTATGTTAAACAACATTACCTCACTTTTTTTCTTCCCTAGTTTTCCTTTCTCCTGTTCATAAAATCTGTAGTTCCTGTTATGCTGAAACTACTGCTCTATATGGACCTTCCTTAACTAACAGTCATTAACTGCTGATTGAGTCCCTGCTACTCTTATGACATGACATGGATTTCCTCTACTCTGTAATCATTTTGCTTTATTGTAGAACCTGAATAGCTTGGTTGCTTTAAGTGAGTATATAATTATTGATAGTCTATGTTTCTCCCATGTTCTTTTTACATAGAGCTTGAGAATTCTTTTTGACCAATGGGAAGAAAACTTGAGAAATTTTGCCAATGCTAACTCTAAGATATCTCAGTGACTATCCACCAACACTACAATCATGGCAAGCATTGGACATAAATATAGCATTGAACTGGAAAATTAGAGCTCTAAGGTTTACTTCTCAGGAGCAGTCATTCTGTCGATGATAGCTGGCCTGTGCAGTACCTAATGTGAATTCATCCAACCGTATTTAGTCCATATCCAAAGGAGCACTGGAATTCAAACTGGAATCTACAGCACTTGACCAACAAATTAAATGTAAGTTTCCTTAGTATAATAAACCACACATAAAATTCCTTTCTAATAATAAATATTCCCACGTCCATGAAGAAAGATTGTGCTGGATACTTTTCATTTTGGTAATTTGGAAGTTTATTCACATGGTCTGGGAGGAGAGACATAAGTCATACATTCAGGCCAAGACTTTCTAGGCAGCCATAGCTAGAAAAGCCATGGCCCAAAATCAAAGATCTGGCAGCATTTCCTAAATATTACATGTCATATTTTCTGTGCCCTAAGTATTTTCTGTAAGATGGTTGACCATGTTAAAATTGTTTGGCCATCACATCCAGGAGAGAATTTTTGAATTCTGTTTGAATTCTGTTTGACTAAAAGCTTACAATGCAAAAAGGAAAATCAAAGTGTTCCTGTCATCACCTCTTTCTCCTTTTAGCAATTTCTCCACGTCTTAAAGTATGGCACAGAGTCACTGTTATAGCTCCTGACTTGGAATGTAATTCCAGGTTTTACGAGGTCCCTTCCTGAATAACTTCTTAGTAGTGTTAGTCCATTAATTTATTTTTTAAATTAACTTTTATATACTTATGAACACCTGCTGAGTGCAGGTTACTGGTTTTACAGATGAAAAGGATGATTTACAAAGTTTCCTTAACCTTAGGAATATTATAGTTCAGTGGGAAAGTAAGACATGTTTACACAACTATGCTAGAATAATAGGAATAATGATAGCTAGCATTACATAGTTCTTACTAAGTTCCAAACACTGTTATATTTACATTTATTACATACATTTCTTCAGGGAGGGGAACTCAAATCAAGAATTTAAGTAACCTGAGGAAGGTCAAAGTTTATATTTGTAAATGACATTTGAATTGGACCTTAAATTATTTAAGATAAAAATTTAAAAACAAAAGAAAAAATAAACACAAGGCAGAAGAATATTAATTGATTCTGAAAATATATGGTTCATTTATGGAGCTGCAAATCAGTCAAAAGGTAGTTTAAAATGAAGGACGAAGATTTTGGATTTCATAATAACTACAATATTATATGAATAAATTACTAGAAAATTAGAAAAAAATTAGGATACTAATATTGTCCTAATTAAGAATCAATATAAGGCTAAATTAAGCAAAGAGTGTGGAGCTGGGGAGAGGAGGATAGTAATAGAGATAATTATGAGATTACTTATAGGAGGGAATCAGAGAGTGAGAACATAGAAGGAATAAGGAATAAATACAGGGCAAGGAACCCAGATAAGGGACTTAAAATGTATACACAGAAATGATGCTCAATATGAATTAATAAATAATGGATTTGAAGTCCAAAAAAATTCAATACAGAAGACAGTGTTCATTACTTAAATTATTGGCATCAGCGTATCTCACTATAGCCAGCTTTTTAAATTAATCATTGTGTTATACATAAGTATGCATAATAAAATGAGAGCATAAGGTATCCACAGATCTTGAAGTTTAGATTTTTGCTTATTGTGAAATTATTTTAAATAGCGTATGATAAGCAAAATTGTTCATTTGTACATATAACTGACCCTAAAGTGATAATTTGCAAATCCTTGGTTTGATATTTTCTCAGCATTACTATGAACTTAAAAGTGACAGCTTTTTAAATGTTTGTGAACATTATTTGAAAAATATAATAAGTTGTCTAAATGTAGCTAGTTGTCACAGGGACAAGAAAAAGAGAAACATAATAAGCTTTCTCAAGTCTGCTCAAGAAGCTGGAGTACCCAGGAAGTTAGTCCAAGTTAGTAGTTGAATTAGAGATACAAAGATACATAATCTACCTTGTTACATTGATCAAATTAACCTTCTGATATGACTTTGCTTCCCATTATTGCACACTTTTCTACAGTTCTGGAGAAAAATTGTTTCTCAATGTAAATTAGTGAAATAGAATTTTGTTTAATTGTAGGCTTTTGTATCATTCTATTATTTTAGGTCTTGAGCTAGTATTCTATGATAAAGCTGAGCTATTTAATTATATTACATTTAGGAACTAGATACTAAAATTAACCTTATAGAGTTTCAGCCACCCCTCTTTGAAGCAAAGATAGAATAGACAGTTTTCCTTCCCACAATAGAAAACCATCTCTCCCAAAGACAAATGACTAAGATGTAAATAAGCATCATGTGCTGCTATCAAGAGGAAAGAAGATATAAGTGCTATATTTTATTGAGCATCTGCTGTGTACCAGACACTTTACTAATAACCAGCACATAAGGCAAATGATGTTGCAAGTTTAGAATCCCTTAACTGAAATGCTTGGGACAAAAAGTGTCTTGGATTTCAGGCTTTTTAAAATTTTCGGAATATTTCCATATACATAATGAGATATATTGGGCATGGAACTTAACTCTAAACACAAACTTCATTTATGTTTCATATATACCTTATGCACATAGCCTGAAGTTAAATATATAATAGTTTTAATAATTTTGTGTATAAAACAAAGTTTGTACACATTGAACCATCTAAGATGTCACTATCTAAGATGCCTATGTGGACAATCTAGTTGTTTGGCCTCACTATTGTTCTTGACTCTGAATTTATATGCTACTAATAAAAGGTCATTTTTTATACTTATTCACACATGAGGACTTAACAGGAAAAAACATATGACTTACCAGCAATACAGTTAAAAGTAATGTGTTCAAGGTAAGTAAGCAGCACAGTAGCATCAGCAAAATACCTATATCTGCTATTAAACAACAGCAACAACAAACAATAACATGCTTTTAGTCTTCATTTAAATACAGCATCATATGCTGTATTTTTATAAAAATACCGTACATTGTATTTTTTAAGTAAGAAGAAATATAGAAGCAGTTGAGGGATCAGGAGGTGAGTCCTCTAGGAATGGGAAAGCATTCTACTAAATGGCTTTTGTAAATATTTCCTCCAGAGTCATCTGCCTCATTAATAACAGTCTTCTTATCTTAGAAGTCTCTCTTTGATTTTTATAAGCTGGCATGATTTCTTGTTCTGTTATGGATGCATGCTGCTCTGGCACAAAATGTTTGTGAAACCAATCAGAAAAGACATCCCTGGTGATTCATGCTTTTTTGTTAGCACAATAATAGACTGGTAAGAAATTCACTCCTTGAAAACAGCAAGGATGCAAGCTTTTGCCTGTCACCGCAAGTTTATGCTTAAGTGTGCCTGCTGCATTAGCACATCCCAGCCCAGTTATTCTGTCCTTGGCATACTTAATTCCTGTAATGGCTCTTTCATCAGCTTTAGTCAGTATCTTCCTAGGACAATAATACCAAAATAGTGATGTTTCACCCACTGGTATGACAGATTTTTTCCGGCATCAGATTTTTATTAGCAATGACCTTGACAAACTAGTCAAAGCACTGCTTAGTGATCATTGGCAAATATTTTATCACCACAAATATTTAAAAATTTAATTCCATGTCTTTTCTTAAATTTCTGCAACCAGCCTGTTGAATATTCACAGTTCCCTTTAATTGTCAGTTCATTGTGATAGATCTTTGCTTGTTTCATAACCAGCATACCATTAAGCATACCATTGACTCTTTTAGTACATGATTGAGATCTTCATTTTTAGTTGTATGAAGTGATTTTCCTTAACTTCTTTTCATCACTTTCAGCATAGAACATTAATAGTTTATTCCTCCTGTTTCTTCAGGTCATATAGGGTATTCATTCCAACACCATACTCTTTCATAAGACATTTCACATTTACACTGTTGCCCAGGTTCTCCAAAAGCTTGACATTCTGTGCTATAGATAAACATAAATGTATCCTCTTTTTCTTATCACTGTTACCTGTAGGGCTATCTGTATGATTTTTTGACATTTTCAACAATATCCTTATACCACAAAGCAAAGAATAAGCAAAAAACCACAGTGAATAATGCACATAGGCCTTGGCCCCATGTAGGTCATCATAGGGAATAAGCTCTTGGTGTATCCGGCATGCACAAGTACCAATTTGTACCTTTTGTGGGCATAATTTCATGAGGGAGTATGAGTGTGCACAGAAAAAAACATAGTGGAGATGAAGGGAGTTGAGAAGTTTCTTTTTCCTTTGGGATGCTGAATAAACTGTGTGATGTGTGCCTGCATCTTGACTATGACCCATCATATGAAATCAGGTATAGAATTTTCCACTTTTGACATCATACTTGTGCTCAAAATTTTTAAATTTTGGAATGCTTCAAATTTTGGATTTTCTGATTAGGTTTGCTCAACCTGTATTCTACTAACAGTGAAGATAATTAAAATTCATAAGCATAATCAAAATTTGTTTAAAGTTACTAAGCCAGGAGCAGAAATAAGATTCTAAATCAGGTTTAATGGGAACAATATCAATTTTCTTTCCAATATACTTTGGGAGTTTTCCATACAATATTATGGCTAAACAATTACTTCCACTACTAATTCATCAAATAGGTTCAAGGGTGGGCATAAGTGAGAGAGACCCCAGACAACTAATTCATCTCAAAAACTTTTTACTACTGAGTAAAAAGTTACTCAATTTTGAGTCTGTGGATTGCAATCTAAATAAAAAGACATTGCATACAAATATTTCAAAATATGATAAAGAAATGGGTAGCCTATGCTCTCCTGGCCTTTCTATATCATAAAAAATTAGCATGGCCAGTTCAAAAAGGACAAAATTTTCCCCTATTAATTTATACATCTCCTACAGATATTTAGCTACTACTGATAAAAATACAAAAAATACCTATAAATAACCCTTAAATACTATTTTAGCTAAAGGATGGTGAATTAAAATAATAAATCTCCAATTTAGCATTTTTCTTAACACAATTTTTCAGCAAGACCATTGTGACGGATAATGTGTAAACTTGATTGGGCCATACGGTGGAAAAGAGAGGCAATAATTAAGTGATAAGGATAAATTGTTTTACTTCTGGTTTTCACTTCAATATATAAAGAGGATGTTGCCATGCCCATTATTATAAGAGAAAGCTGGAAAACATGAAAATCAATGACTTTTGTTGGAATCAACAGAGAGGTTTCGAGGCAAATCATACCCTCCCCACACAAACGCTTCTGGGAGAGGCAGGCAAATTGAGAGGGTTGTAGCCAATATCTGCTTACCTGGAACAGAAGACAGTGGAGCCATAAACTAGTAATTTTGATCAGTTGCTGGAGGCTCAATGTGGACTAGCTTAAGAATGATAAAATCCTACAGAAAATAGCCTTAAGGAAGGTCCCAAAATTTTATGGATTTTGTTTCCAGGAACTCACCAGGTTCTAATAGTGAAGATCCAAGAAAGATTTCCTCATGACTCTGACAAGGAGGGAAGTAATTATTATGAAATAGGATCACAGTATTCTAAACAAAGGCCTATTCTCTAGCAGGCATCCTCAAACTATGGCCTGAGGGCCATATGTGGGTGTTTTTGCCCTTTTTTTTTTTTTTTTTTTTTTTACTTCAAAATAAGATATGTGCCGTGTGCATAGGAATTTGTTCATAGATTTTTTAAAACTATAGTCCGACCCTCCAACGGTCTGAGGGACAGTGAACTGGCCCCCTATTTAAAACGTTTGAGGACCCCTGCTTAGAGAATAAGACTTTACCAGAACCTTAACCCAGATGGGGCAGGACATTCCTCACACTCTTTTAGCTTCTAGATTTTCTGTATTATCTAAGGGTGAAGAGGGGAGGCTATACTGCTGGAAAAACTGATGAAAACAGTTCCTTGAATGGCTGAGATTTAATTAAAAAACTCAAACACCAATCCTATCCTGCATACCTTTTCACCACAATAGGGCTCCAGTAGAGGAACAGAGGATTGCAGCTGAAAGAGCTGCAAGGCACAGATTGTCTGTTAGGAGAGGTTATTTGTGGAGTCAAAAACTACAGGGAAGAAAAAAACAAGGAAATAGAAGGGATTTAAAGCCTGTGATGCTTACAGGAAGCATTAAAAATAGCCTAACTCCCAGCCAGACAACCATCAAGCCTCACACTAAATGTCTAGATTCCTGTTACTTGGTACAGCATATCTGATTTTCAACAAAAAAATTACAAGGCATACTAAAAGGCAAAACAAAAAAAATCATATAAGTATAGTCTGAACAGACAAAGCAAGCATCAGAACCAGATTTCAAATTTAATACCAGTGTTGGAATTATGAGGGAATCTTAAAAATAAGTATGATAATATGTTAAGGGCTCTAAAGGAAAAGTAGACAGCATGTAGGAATGAATGGGTAATGTAAACAGAGGGATAGAAAATTTAAGTGTCAAAAGGACATGCTAGAAAAACACTAACAAATGAAGAATGTCTTTGCTCATCAGTAGACTACATATGGTTAAGGAAAGAATCAGTGAACTTGAAGATAATAGAAACTTCTGAAACTGAAGTGCATATAAATAACATAATGAAAAAAAGAGAATAGAACATCCAAGAACTGTGGGATGATTTTAAAAAGTATAGTATTTGTGTAATTGAAATAATGTGGGATGAAAAAGAAGGAATGAGTAGAAGAAATATTTGAAGTAATAATAGCGAATAACTTCCCAACAGAAATGGCTAACACTAAATGGCAAACACTAAACTACAGATCTAGGAAGCTCAGAGAACACCAAGCATGCATGATAATTATTTACAATATATTCACAATGGATACATTATTAATAAACAGTACATATTAATCTAATAAGTTATTTAAGCATTATTATTCAGACAATGATATAGAAGAGACATAGAGGTAAAAAATAAATTCAATATGGAGGAGAAAGTCAGTAATTGAAAAAAATACTTTTTTTTTTTGCTGTATGGTAATAATTTATAAGTTGCATTAAGAATTTTAAAGTTAGGTGAAGAAGAGGATTGGCCTGAGGGGTAAAATTTTAAATAAGGCTATGAGCTCTGTCCCACTGAAAAGGCAACATTTGGGATTTATATGTGAGAAAGCAAACCAGTCTTATATCTGAGGAAAGAGGGTTTCAAGTTCATGGTATAGCAAATGATACAGCCTATACATGGATGGGTAACAGACCTGTTTAAGGACCAGAAGGGAGGCCGGTATGGTAAGAGCAGAGTAAGGGAAGTGGCTAGTTGTATAAAACAAGGTCAAAGATGCAACAAGGGCCAGATAGTGTAGTGCTCTAGGGACCATGTTCTTCGTGGCTTTAACTATGAATGAAATAGCAATTCTTTGGGGATTGTAAGCAAATATGCATTTGATCCAAATTTTATTTGGAAATGAACACTTTGGCAGCTACGTTGAGAATAAATTGTAAGGACAGGACACTGAAAACATGGAAAACAAATGGGAGATGACGTCTTGCTATAATCCAAACAAGGGATTCGATTAAGATGATTGCAGTGGAAGTGATGCCAGCAATTGGATTCTGGATTTTTTTTGAAGGTCAAGCCAATATGAAAGCCTGATGGATGAGTTGCAGAATATAGGAGAAAGAAACAAGTCAAGGATGATTCAAAGATGTTTATTTTGAATAATTGGAAGATGGAGTGGTCATTAACTGAGAACAGGAAGACTGAGGATGCAGCGATTTTGTGGAGAAATATTTTGACTTAAATTTAAACAAACTGAGTTAGAGATGTCTACTTAGAAATCCAAATGTAGCAGTAGAGGAGGCATTTGCATATATGAATCCAAACAACCAGCGAAAATACACAGGATCAGGGTTAAATAAAGGAGAGCTATCAGCCAATAGAGATATT
The DNA here is from genome assembly GCA_008750895.1 of Mirza zaza. NCBI lineage: Eukaryota > Metazoa > Chordata > Mammalia > Primates > Cheirogaleidae > Mirza > Mirza zaza. The sequence goes on from VSMD01052623.1 coordinate 53,869, forward strand.
TAAATTCATGACATCTGTAATGAAGTGAGTGTAAAAGAGAAGAGAAAAGTTCTAGGGTCCCAGTGCTTTGAGAGGTTGGGGTTGGGGGAGTGGGACTAACAAGGGAGAAAACCACTAAGAAGCTTCTGTGGGAGAAACCAAGTAAAGAAAGCGTTTCATGGAGGAAAGAGAGGGCAATTTTCTCAAATGTTATTGGTACTTAAAGTAAGACAATGATTGAGAATTGGCTACTTAGGTTTAATAATGAGAAAATTACTGGTGACATTAAGAGCAATCTCAGTGGAATTCTGGAAGTGAAACCTTGTTTGAGAGGTTTAAGATAGAATAGGAGAAATGAAATCAGAAGTATAAACCAGTGCTTCTCAAACTTTAATGTGCATACTAATTACTTGGGAATCTTATTAAAATATAGATTCTTATATTTGACCTAGGGTAGAGTCCAAGATTCTGCATTTTTAACAATTTCACAAGTAGTATTGATACAGCTGGTCCAAGGACCACTCTTTGAGTAGCGAAGATTTAGAGAACTTATTTAAGGAGTGTTCTGGTACAGAGGCCTGAGAAATAGTGGATCTACTGAAGGATAAGTTCTAGATTTGAATGTGTTTTAAGATGAAAGAAATAACATCATGTTTACATGCCTATGAAAAATGTGATGATGTAATAGAGATGACAATACCTAGAATGCCGTGTTAAAAGTGTGATAAGATCTAAAGTGAAAGGGGATATATTGGCTTTAGGTACCAATGAACAGTTCAATTTGAATAACAGAAAAAAAATTCAGAAACATGAATACAAATGCAGGAAGATAATGGGATATAGGGGTAGGATCTTGTATGTTATTTTCTTACTGCTTTGATTGTCTCAGTGGAATAAGAATTTTATTTTTTTTTCACATTGAAAAATATTCCATCCTAATAGTCCCAAAAGTCTTGTTTTTTTCTTTTATTGACCTCAGAATATTATAGGTATACAATTGCTTTGGTCACATAAATTGCCTTTGCACCTCCAGAGTGAGATCTACAAGCGTGTCCATCTCCCAGACAGCATCCACCATACCTGTTAGGTATGAATTTATCCATCCCGTCCTCCCCCTGCCACCTGCCCAACACTTGACAAATGTTACTTCCATGTGTGCACATAAGAACATGTGTTGATAGATTAGTACCAATTTGATGGTGAGTACATGTGGTATTTGTTTTTTATTTTTGTGATGCTTCACTTAGAAGAATGTGCTCCATCTCCATCCAGGATATGACAAGAGGTAGTATATGGCTGAGTAGTACTCAATCATATACATTTACCACATTTTTTAATCCATTCAAATATTGATGGGCACTTGGGTTGTTTCCATATCTTTTGAGCATGGGGATGAGATGCCTGAGGTTTGAAGAGAAAGGAGAGTATGAAGTCATGAGTAATGGTCTAAAATAAGAAGAGGGTGGATGGATTAGACAAACATAGACCAATTGCTGAGCATTATACAGGGCCTATTTGAAGTTTGTATCACTTTTTTTTTTTTTTTCGCTGTTGAACTCCATAAAACTTTAATTTTTTTATTATTATTTATTATTATTATTTTGTCAGTATATTGTGGGGGTACAAATGTTAAGGTTATGTATATTGCCCTTGCCTTTCTCCCCCCACTGAGTCAGAGCTTCAAGCGTGTCTATCCCCCAGTTGGTTCACATCGCATTCATTATGTATGTATATACCCATCCCCTCCCCCCCACCTGCCCGACACCTGATCAATGTTATTCCTATATGTCCACTTAGGTGTTGATCAGTTAATACCAATTTGCTGGTGAGTACATGTGGTGCTTATTTTTCCATTCTTGGGATATTTCACTTAATAGAATGGGTTCCAACTCTATCCAGGAAAATACAAGAGGTGCTATATCACCGTTGTTTCTTATAGCTGAATATTACTCCATGGTATACATATACATTTTATTAATCCAATCATGTATTGATGGGCACTTCAGTTGTTTCCATGTCTTTGCAATTGTGAATTGTACTGCTATAAACATTCGAATGCAGGTGTCTTTTTCATAGAGTGACTTTTGTTCTTTTGGGTAGACGGCCAGTAATGGGATTGCTGGATCAAATGGTAGATCCACTTGTATGGCTTTAAGGTATCTCCATATTGCTTTGCACAGAGGCTGAACTAGTTTGCAGTCCCACCAGCAATGTAGGAGTGTTCCTATCTCTCCACATCCACACCAACATTTATTGTTTTGGGACTTGTTAATAAGGGCCATTCTCACTGGGGATAAGTGATATCTCATTGTGGTTTTGATTTGCATTTCCCTGATGATTAGAGATATTGAGCATTTTTTCATATGTTTCTTGGTCATTATTCTATCTTCTTTTGGAAAGTTTCTGTTCATATCCTTTGCCCATTTTTTGATAGGGTTGTTTGATTTGTATCATGGTTTTAAAGAGTGATGTTGTCAACACGGTTGCATTTTTCTCAGTTATTATCAGGTGTATGAATACAGGTGGGAAACCAGAGGAGAGTGAGTAAAGTCAGGATGGAGTTTTATTTTTGACTATAACTTGGAACTACTCCCTAGACCTGATATTCTTAAGAGCTTGAATTTTTTCCTTCTATATTTTATATAACATCACATGAACATATAAAACTTGGCTGTAGCAGTGTGTGAACTTCAACTGGAAAAAGAAAGCCCTTGTTTGATAATATGAAAGTACTGGATGAATGCAAATCACTTGTCCTATGTATACATGTGTTTTTAAGTGCAACCCCAAATTAACTGTTCAAAATTGACAAGTCACGAAAAAACAATAATGATAACTAAACTTTTGAGCACCTACCTGGCACTTTTATATGCAATTTACTTGTGTTAATTCATTTAAACATCAGAACAGCATACTGAATTTGGTATAAGAAAACTAAAGGCACAAAATATAATTAACTTGCCCAAGGAAAAATAGCTTGTAACTCGAGGAGCATGAAGTAGAACTCAGTGTAGCTACAGAGCCCAATCTCTCACAAATAGACTGTTTTTAGTTTTTACATAATTGTGGGTTTAAAATGTACATCTCAGAAATTCTGGTATTAATTTTAATAAACTTTAACCAAAACTGAATGAAACATTCATTAATCGATAAATGTACCTTCTTCATTAAAAGAAATTTCAGACAATTTTAACATAAATTCAATTGATTAAATATTTTCTGTGACACAAAAACAGATATTTCACAAAGGATGGATTATAAAGGTAAAGGAAAATCTGGATTTGATTAAAACAGAGACTCTTAAGAAGCCTTGTCAGATTTTAATATTTTCACTAGTTTCTTAGTGAGGAGAAAATGAAAAAAAATTAAAACCTTGAAAGTAACTTTAGATATTAAACCTGGAGAACCAAAGGAATAGTTCTATGAAAATACTTTATCAAAGTGTAAAAATTTACTTAATGAGTAACTATGTCAATTCTTTATCCAGGGGAGACAGGGAAAGTTGAATTAAATATGCAGTGTTTTCAGTCAATCCTGACCTCAGTTTGCTCCAATAAACCAACAAATATTTGATTAAAATATTTGTGTTGTATAGCAGAAACAATGAATGAGATCTCTTTAACCAACTATTAATCTACATATTAAAATAATTAGAAAATTTCCATAAAATATTTGAGAAAAGACCCCCTTTCTTTAAGAAATTCTAAGTTCAGTTACCAGTGAAATAAATGCTTGTCTTCTTATTACAAACATTCAGCATATTCTATTTAGGTGTCAACCTATGTATTCATGACACAAGCTTTAATTTTAATTTTGCCATTAGTGAATTCATCATCACATTTCTGATCCACGGTTTCTTGCATCTTGGAACAATTTCTACATGTGATATTTGAAACCTAGTGATACCATTGAATAGAGCTGAGCTGACCCATGATTTTAGACTCTTTGAAGAGTTGTCCCAATATAAATGCTCAAATTCACCAATATTCAAGGAGTTGCACATTAAAGAACTTGGAAATATAGACTCTAAGAACTTATAGTAGCGTTAGCTATTTTTTTTCTGTATAGAAATTCCAAATAAATGAAGTGTATAAATATTCTTAGGTAGAAAGAAAATATAATTGTGAATACTTCTTAAGTTATATGTGATCATTCAATTTTATTTCAAACATAAACACAATAATGGATTATTTTACATTTGAATAATAAATTAAATTTTATATGAAAGAAGAAATATATAATAATATCTAATAACTAAATTAAAAAGTCAAAGAGTGTAGGAGGCTTACTAGATATTGTCTGTTACATTAAATTCTCCCTAATCAAAACATACCTTATGGAGAGAAAATAAATTAAGAATGTAGAAAAGAGTATAGTATTGGATCTGATTAAATATAGAAATTTAATACATGACTATGTGGCATTTCAATTGAGTGGGGAAACGTGGGTTTACTTAATAAATGGGCCATAATAACTGGTTATTTGCTAGGAAAAAAATCAACTCTATAATAAACCACAAATAAAATTGAAATTTCAGATAAATAGTTTCAACTGTCAAATTTAATTAAATGAGTAACTATAAAACAAATGTCTTAAAATTTTAGTTGTGATAAATTTAATACATATAACTCATAAAGATAAATTTGATAAAAATTATAATTATTTATAAAAATATATTCCAAAATAATTCAGAAAATTATGATATAAAAGGGGATAATATCTAAGATTTAAAACACATCCTTACAAATTAATTAGAAAAAGACAACAAACAATAGAAAAGTGGAAAATTATATAATGAAATCATTTCAATAAAGACAATGTTCAAATGGTCAGTAAATATGGGAATAAATGCTCAATTTCGCCAATAATCAGGGAGTTGTACATTAAAAAAACAATGATATTTTTCATTTAACAGATTTATGAAAATTATAAATTAATACAAAAATGAATAAGTAAAATTAAATTACTTGATGTTGACTGTAATGACAAAAATGAATAAACTCATACATTACTAGTGGGAATGTAAATTTTTGGAGTTATTTTGGAAAACTCCTTCTCAATATATATCAAATTATAAATCGTCATATTTTTGACCCGAAGCCCACGTATAAACTCTGTTGCATATATACGTAAGCACCAAAACATAAAAATATATACAAAACAATGATAGTTGCAGCATTATTGATCAAGGCAAAATGTGGAATCACAGGCATGTCTACCCATTGACAGATGTCTGAATAGTGATTCATCCACTTAGTGTATAAGTACCAATATTGTATAACCACCAATGGCTGCATAATGACTAGATGCAAAAATGATCACATTTTTGTAAAGTAAAAAGTGACAAAAGTGTATACAGGTGTACACGTTACTATAAGATTATAAATAGAGTTGTTTTATATTTAACTATTTAAACACACACCTGTGTACATATGTATGCTCATTTACATAAAAAATATATGAAATATTTGTCATCAAAATGTTAATTGTAGATATTTTATGGTGGTATTTCAGACTATGTTAACTTTTGTTCTCAAACTTTTTGTATTAGATGAGCCAATTTAATATAAGCAAGCAATAGATGGAAATTTTTTAAAAATGAAGCTATTTATTCCAAAAAACAAAATATAATAAGTAAGTCTGATCTCTGTGGAGACAAATAAGACTATGTAGTAGCTTTACTCTTATTTACCCAGAAAGATGAGCCACGGAAGTGAAATAAGAGAAACACCTGCAACAAGAATGATCTTTATAAACAAACAGAATTAAAGGGGACACATAATTATTAATTCTTAATGCTGAGGGAGTCACTTTTTATTGTTACTTATATAAGCTGCCTCTAGCTTTAAAGATTAACTTTTAAATTGCATAGGTTAAGTGAAAGGGAAGGAGAAAAATAAATCTTGTAAAACAAAGATAAAATAAACTAGCCTCATATAAGAAAACAGATAGGTTATGTTCTATAATTTCCCGCTCCCCCTGTGGCCTAGCAGTTAAGCTATGATATATCAGTCAAGCCAGGCAATCAATCAGCTCATAAGCCATAGCCATAGCCAAGATCATAGCAAACATAGCTTAACACCGGATCTCTTTTATTATATAAAGGAGCATTTTTCTTTTCGTTTAAAGAGAGAATAAAGTTATCATCACACACTGAGAGTCTATCTAAGACAACACATAAAATAAAACAAATAGGGAAAGTTTACATTAAAAAGTTCAAATAGATGTGGACAAAAATCAAGAATAACACTAAAGGATTTATACTCCAAATTTCAGCTTTTAAAATTTTTATTAGAGGGTAGTAAAAATTCTGCAAAACAAATGTCATATATAGCAATAAAATATTTATAAAAATGTCTGTAAGAAATAAAGTTCATTATTTTCAGAATACAATAAGCAAAAGACAAATTTATCTGAAGTAACATTTGAACCTTCTTGTTTTCATTTATTAATATAGATTTTATAAATATGCAGAAACTTTTCACACATTAGAGGCTAATGAAAGATAATATCCTCTTCCCAACACATTTAAAAATTCTATTTGCAAACATAATAAAATAAAGTATATAAAAATGCTTTTTTGTTTCTAATTATATATATCAAAAAGAAAAAAGTTACATTTAGAAGACAGGAGTGTGGTTAAAGGGTTATAAAATTCTTGACTATTTACCTTGATAAAAATTGGGCATAATAATACTTTTTTTTCTAGTTTAGAGAGTAATTGTTTTCATAATGCACTTTGAAAAGTGTGGTATAAAATATAGTAAACTCTTTAAGACAGCATAGAATTGGGGTTGTGATCACCAACTTTAGAGTTAAAAAGACTTTACTTACCAAGTCACTTTAAGAAATTTATTTATCTTGATCTCTGCCTTATTCCATTTTGTACTACTGTAACAGAATCCCTGGGACTAGGTAATTTACAATGAATAGAAATATATTTGGCTCATGGTTCTGGAGCTGGGAAGTCTAAGAGCATGTTGTTGGCATTTGGTGGAGGCCATCTTGCTATGTCATAACATTGCGGAAGGCATCACGTGGGCAAGAGAGAGCACATGAGAGAACAAGAGGAGCTGGAATTTGTTTTTATGGCAAACTCACTCTTACATTAATGAATCCAATCCTGAAATAAAAACAATAATCCATTCCTGAGGGAAGAGCACTCATTACCTAATCATCTCTCTAAGGTCCCACTTCTCAACACTGTTGCATGGGGGACTAAGTTTACAAGACATGAAATTTATGGGACACATTTAATCATAGGAGCCTCAGTTTCCTTATATGTGAGGTTATCACAAAAGAATAGAAGAGATAAATACACATATCACAGAATAGGATCCAAAAATGAGACTTCCTCCTTCTCATTTTTTAATCTCTCATTCAGTTTTAAAATAATCTTGAAATGTACATCATGTCTGAGATTAAAATATATTAATCATACTTTTTATTCTATTTGATTTGAAGTAATATTCTTGTTACCTATATATTATTGTTCATTTCATCTTTATTTTTATATCTTGTCATTCTTTTCCTATTGCTATTTCGAATATATTTTCACACAAGAAGTTGGAAATTGCTATGGTTTGAATGTGTGTGAGTTTGTGTGTTGTAAACTTAATCCCCAATGAAATAGCATTGAGAGGTGGGACCTTTAAGAGGTGATTAGGTCACAAGGGCTCTGCCCTCCTGAATGCATTAATGCTGTTAAGGTGCAAGTGAGTTAGTAATCTCAAGAGTGGATTCCTAAATAGGAATAGGTTCATTCCCCTTCCCCTTCTTTGTTACACATGCTCTCTTGCCTTTCCACGTTCCCCCATGGGATAATATCACAAAAAGGCTCTTGCCAGATGCAGGCCTCCCTACCTCCACCTTGAATTTTCCAGTAAGAAATAAATCTCTGTTTTTTTGTTTTTATAAATTACCTAGTCTTCAGTATTCTGTTATAGTAGCACAAAATGGTCTAAGACAGAAACATAATGCACTTTTGCTTAATTTTTATTCTCATTATTGTAATAGGGAAGTTCTAAATATTACATAGTGCCAGCTTTATCTTTATTCTCAACAACTTATGAATTTTGGAAGAAGTTTACATCTTGTTCAGTAAATAGGGTTAAAACTTTTGGTGACCTTGATATACCACTGTGTAGATTTCAGCTTAAAATTGAAGTAGCCCTCTCACGATATGAAGATTAAGTCAGAGGAATAAATATTAAAAATATTTAATTTTTTTGAAGATATGATATATAATTTCTGATACAATTGTCAAGAATATAAATGAATATATTTTGCTAATTTTTACTATGAGCATTTATAATCAATATGCATTTTTGTGTACTCTTTTTAGTATTTGCAACTTTTAGTCTTGAGAATTCTGAGAAGAAATGATATGTTTTTTTTCAAGATTTTTAAAAATGATTTTAACCCTTAAATATTGCTTAAAGAACCCAAAAACATTCATAAGATATTCAAGTATTTTGTTGAATAGGTAATTAACAAATACTAATTCAATTTATTCATAAAAATCACCAAACTAACTCGAACAAACTGAGTTGAGATTATTTGATCTTTTCTTACATGGATGTATCTTATAGAAATTTTTTTGTTGTTTGGCCCATGAGTATTCTTAGTCTAAACAAAGCAAAAACTCAAATATTTTTAATATCTTTAAGGTTAAAATATACATATTATACTTTACATATTTTTAACATTTTATATTTTATTATTACAAAGTTTATCATCTCCTAAACTTTAGTACTTTAATAAAAGTGTTAGATGAAGAATAATCTTTGATATTTGAATTTAAATTTAAAAGCTAAAATATAGTCTGAAATATCAACTAATATTAATTACAGTGTATTTAGTTAAGGTTTATACAGAAGTATAATGTGATATTTAACCTCATAATTTTTTTTTTGCTTTGGGCAATTACCTTAAAAGAGTCATTAACAACCATATCATATCATTCCAAATGGAGTAAATATTTCATTGGCTTGAATATCACAAATTTTGAATTTTAACTAGGAACAAGGACCCAGTTTAGCTTAATTTTTAAAGATCCTGGAGGCCTGATAATAAATAAACATTTATTAAGCACTAACTATAAAGAAAGCATGATGCTAAATAAAAATAAAAACTGTTCAAACCAAATTTTCTTACTTTCATAGATAATAGGAACTCAAAAAATACAAAACCATAAAAGATCCATTATGTGGTAAAATTCATCAAATATTATTTAAATTTACAATCTTGAACTTTCAGAGTTAATAGATTGTTTCATACAGACCTGGAACATTTATATAAAGAATAACTTTCAACATTTGAAATCAATCTTTCATAAGAAAAACACTTGCTTTAAATTTATTATTACAAAGCTTTTTGAAAGGGAAGACTCTTTAGCACTCAAATTGGAATCTAAAACTAACATTTAATTTAACAGCTCATTATTAATGTAAAATTGAGGCTCAGAAGAAAACTTACAAATATCAAGTTCTGGAATCAACCAAAGGGTATATAAATTTATTATAAAAGGGGTGATTGCAAGGGTTTGGTCTATAAGCCCTGTTGTAGACATTTTAATCTACCTATAGACTTTCTGTGAAATGATTTCCTGAAATGCCTTTCAATTTATATGACACTTAGTTTATAAGTGATTTGCTGAAAATCACAAATTCTTTCATTTTCTTATCATTATTTCAGCATTTACCTTTAATCCAACTGTTCCTTTAAAATAGAAGCTTGTTTTCTGATGTTTGTTTCAAAGCCTTGGAGAGGTTAGTCAATAAATGTTTCCAGAATTGAATTGAACTGACTTCTTTTCCTAAAACATATACAAATAGTTTTAAATAACTATTAAAGAAGAATTAATAGACAACATATACTAAATACCTATCAGATAAGAGGCACCATGCTAAACACATAAATATTATTTTATTTAATTTCTACAATAATTCTTTGAAGTATTATACATCAAGTTAAAATTGTGTTTGGCTAAAATTTACAGAAAACTAAATGCTTAATGCAGATAGGTACTTATTTCTCTCAAAAACAATTGAGGAATTTACACGACAGCTCTGATGCATAAAGTCCTCACATACTCAGCTTCTTTCCAACTGACTGCATCACAGCGAGTGGGTGAGCTGATGGTGGGTAGTGCGGTTGCATTTAGAAAGGAAAGGTGAGAGGAAAAAGACATGAAAGGAAAAACCAGCAGCTATTCAGACACAGACACGTGACACGTTTCATTTGTCAGCCCTAGTCACATATCTAAATATAAGGGAAAGAAAAATAAGAAAAGTTGTCTTTAGTTTGGAAGATCATATAGCCAAGAAAAACGTATTTCTATGGAAGAAGACATGGATATTAATGGAAAACAAGAATGTTTATTTATGCATTTTAAGAATACACTCAAGAGGTGGTGGCTCACACGTAATCCCAGCACTTTGTGAGGCGGAGACTGAAGGATGCTTGAGCCCAGGAGTTTGAGAAAAGCCTGGGTGACATAGTGAGACTTCATTTCTGCAAAGAGCAAAAAATTAGCCAGGCGCAAGTGTCCCACACCTCTAGGGCCAGCGACTTGCAGGCTGAGGCAGGAAGTTCCTTTGAGCCCAGGAGTCGGGGACTTCAGCGAGCTATGTTGGGGCTATCACACTCCAGCTTGTGTAACAAAGCCAGACCATGTTTCAAAAAGAAAAAAAATATATATACTCAAGAGATGAAAATTTCTAAATATCCAAAGTTGATACAATTAATAAATGGCAAAGCACACACAGAAAATTTCTCATTAAAATTTTTTTAACTTAAAAATTCTTATGACTTCCCATTGGGTTTTATATACTGCATTTATGTTTTCCAGGATTATAATGGGAAAGAACATTAAGTGTAAAAAAAATAAGTGAATTACAAGGGAACCTCCCCAAAATAATAAATACCTTATCTTACCAGGGATAAATGATAATTGCTACTGATTCTTGATTCATTACATTTTAATCTATTTATTTGTTGCTCTGTGTGTTTTCCATGGCTTATCCAGAGTAGCAAGAAATTACAACTCTTAGAGAATCAAGTCATAGTTTTAAATTGTGCTGCATAATTAATTAATTTATAACATATATCCCTATTTTGTATATAGACTTCTCAATTGCTCAATTTATTGTATTTCTTAAATAGACAATAAAGAAATGTAAAATATAAAAAATTGAGACTATTTAATGATAGATGAAGTAGAAAGAAAAAGTGGCGGAACCAAGTGGTGCTGAGTTATAAAGAATAAATTTATTCTGAGAATCCAAGCATTTCATTACTTTATAGTTAGCAAAATGATTTGACTTATGTATTCTAATTCAGAATATTTTGCTAAATCCAAGGCAAATCTGAGTGCATGTGTTATCAAATCTGAATAAATGTATTTTGCAGCTTCTTGACAGTTATTGCTTGCATAAATTCAAGGTGGAAGTGACAAGATCTGCTAGTTCCAATAATACTGCTGTGAAAAAAGTTGGTGAACAATAGATAAGAAAATAGATTTATTATATAACAGCATTTCAAGGCATAAGATTTACACAAATTGCTTTAATTCATTTTAGTAAAGGTGACATGATATTTATGATTTCTACCTTAAAACTAGATAATTGAATTACGGGCCTTAGTAATTGAAAATATATATTAGATGATACTAATGGTGATGCTCTGGATTTTCTCTTCTTCCTAAACACATGGAATATTAAAATTCTAAGCTTTCTTGTAACATGGTAGGAGCATGTGACAATTTCTGGCCAATAGATTATGAAAAAACTTGTTAGGTCTCATTTCTGGGGTGAATTATAGAACAATTGGTTGGGCTTAATCATATTCTTTCTCTCCAAGCTGCAGCAAATGGCAATCATATTGTTGAGCCCCACTCAATTTAGATTTATGAACAGCTGCTTGGTGCATTCTTCCCTACCATTGCTCAACTCTCTTCCATTGGACATTTAGTGCAGAGGGAGAAAAAAAGACAATAGTAAACCTATGTTGAATTAAGACTTTGAGATTTTGGATTACTGTATTTTTCTGTCAGTAAAACTAGCATATTATAATATGATTACTGCAACTTGGAATAATTAAAGCTGTAAATTTAAAATTTAATCTCTGAAATCACAGAAAAATGTTTATTATATAATATTAATGCAAATATTATTTTATAAGCATTTTTCTGGTGTGGATCAGATAATTTCCCTATTATTTGTTTATGAAAATATAATGAAAAGTTGAATTGTAATAAATATGTGTTACATATATACACATTTTTTACATATAACTACAAATTTATTTGATACATTATTAATATTTTGGCATAATATTTAAATAAGTATCATGGAATCAGGGTGACAGAAAAGGCATTCACTTGTTGGCTTACCATAGTGGATTACAAATTTAGTCTTCAACATTCATACCTAAAATTGAAAACTCTTTAAAAAAAATAACAGTGGCATCCTGTTTCTCAGTTTCTTGTTAACTAATTCATCTAGACACTTCAAAAAGCAGACATCAAACATAAAACCAAATTTCTCACATATTGTACTATAGACTGAATATTTGTCTTCCCCTAATTCATATGTTGAGATCTAAACCTCACTTTTATGGCATTTGGAGGTGGAGCTTTTGAAAGGTGAGTTGGTCATGAAGGGGAAGTCTTCATGAATGGAATGAGGGCCATTGTAAGAGGCCGAAGAGACCAGAATTCTTCCTTTTTGCCAATGGAGGACACAGGAAGGAGACAGCAGTCTAACAACCAGACATAGAATTTGTTGACGCCTTGATCTTGGACTTCCCAGCCTCCAAATATGTAAAAAGTAGACTTCTGTTGTTTTCAAGCCATGGAGACTATGCTATTCTGTTATACCATCCTGAATGAACTAAGATAAGTGGCACAGATTTTAAGGGAAAAATCTAACTTTCAATTCAAAACCAAACATTCGATTTCACAAATTCAGAATTTAACACATTGACTACCATTGAGTTGTATTTAAGTTAGTCTGGTTTTGAGCCTGGGGACACATGTAGCAAAATCCTGCAGTTGATTTGTGGAAATCTTACTGTTTGGTATTCTTATTGTTACAGTTAATATTGACAACTTAATTCTAAAAACATGGATTGCATTGCATATAACTCATACACAGAAAACAATAAAAAATAACAAATTAGAAAGGATCATTTTGTTATAATAAAACACCTTGTCCCCAGGGAAAATTTTTTTCTAGTGTGACAATCAATGTGTTAAACATATTTTAGGAAACAATGTTTTTTTGTATGAGTTGTTGCTTTGAAAATTAGATGCATACCTTAAAAGAAATAGTAGAGAAAAACTCACTTCTTATTTCCAGCAGTACAATAATCTTTCACGAGATGTTTAACATATTTTCATCAGGAAATCTAACATTTTGTTTCAGATAATCTGATTTGATTCTCTTTTTAAGCATGAGGGGAGAAGTATATTGTCCCATTCAATTTTATTTTCATTCCATAGAATCCAAGTGTAAAACAAGCTAGTACTATGGTACTCTCCATTAGAAAACCCTTCAGTAAAATATGTTTTCCAACCCTTGTGAATGTTCCTCTTCCCCTTCTGGAATCCCGATCAGTCTGAGATTCAGCTTTTTTACATAATCCCACACTTCCTGTAAGCTTTGGTCTTGTCTCTTGTTTCTGTACTCCATTTCTTCTTCTGATTTGTTTAGAATGTAGGCATACTCTTCAAGCTCTGAGATTCTTTCCTCTGCATAATCTATCCTGTTTTTTGAGGCTTTCCACTGTATTATGGAGTTCCTTGAATGTTTCCTTCATTGCCAGAATTTCTCTTGGTTTTTCTGAATTACTCCAGTATCTTTGGAGAATTTTTCATTCATTTCCTGGATTGTTCTTGTGGTTTCTCTATGTTGGGATTCTATTTTCTCTTTGAGCTTTCTAACAATCCATATTCAGAATTCTTCCTCTGTTAGTTTAATCATATCATGTAAGTTGGTGTCAGTTGGTGGAGAATGAGTATTTTCTTTTGGAGGTGACTTTTCTCTCTGATCATTCATGATTCCTCTTATCTTTCACTGGTTCTTCCTCATATGGATACTTTGTTAAGGACCAGAGGAGCTGGAACTTGATTATGAGCTGTGATCTAAGGTTCCATAGGAATGATCCTTGGAAGAACTGGTGAATATGTGCTCTGGTCCTGTATTGTCTTAGAGTAGTTTGAGCCTGTTGGGTTATCTTTGACCTGATGTCTTCACCTTCTGTTCACAGAGTTTAGTGGGTCTGGACCCCAAAGCAATAATAATTAAATCAGCTTGGAACTGGCATAAGAACAGAAGCATTGATGTTTTGGAATTGGTCTGAGATTCCAGAGATGAAACCATCTGCATATGTTAACCTAATCTTTGATAAAGCAGACAAAAATATACATTGGGAAAAGAATCTGTCTTCAATAATTGCTGCTGGGAAAACTGGATATCTACATGCAGAAGAATAAATCAGAATCCCTACCTTTCACCTCTCACAAACAATTCACTCAAAATGTGTAACAGACTAAACCTAAGGCATGAAACCCTAAGAATCCTAGAAGATGTCAGGAAAACCCTCTCAGATATTGGTCTAGGCAAAGAATTTTTGAAGAAGACCCCCAAATCAATCACTACAGCAACAAAAATAAATAAATGGGATCTGATCCAACTAAGAAGTTTCTGCTCAGCCAAAGAAACCATCATTAGAGCAAATAGAAAATCTACAGAATGGCAGAAAATATTTGCTCTCTACTCCTCTGATAAAGGTCGGATAACAAGAATCTCTCTAGAACTCAAAAGATTTAACAAGAAAAAACTCAAACAACTCCATTAAGAAATGGGCAATGGAAATGAACAGAAACTTTTCCAAAGAAGACAGAATAATGGTCAGCAAATATATAAAATATGCCCAATATCTCTTATCATTAGAGAAATGCAAATTAAAACCATAATGAGATATCATCTAACCCCAGTGAAGTTGGCCCGTATCAAGAAATCCCAAAGCAACAAATACTGGTGAGGATGCAGAGAGACAGGAACACTCTTACACTGCTGGTGGGACTGCAAATTAGTGCAACCTTTGTGGAAAAGAATCTGGAGATACCTCAAACAGCTAAAAATAGAAATACCATTTGACCCAGCAACAGCATTATTAGGCATCTACCCAAAAGAGTATAAATCATTCTATTACAAAGACATCTGCACCCGAATATTTTTGGCGGCACAATTCACTATTGCAAGGATGTGGAAACAACCCAAGTGCCCGTCAATTCACAACTGGATCATTAAAATTTGGTATATGTTTACAATGGAATATTACTCAATTCTAAGAAATGACGACGAGCTAACACCACTTATATTATCCTGGATTGAGCTTGAACCTGTTATCCAAAGTGAGGTGACATAAGATCAGAGGGATGGGCTTCATATGTACTCACTGTCACATTGGTACTGACTGATTTTCAATATGGTGCTCAAAGGGGGTGGTGTTCACCAGAGATTCATGGGTGGGGGGATAGATCCACATCTGAGAGACGTGCTGAACAGTGTGGAAGGGAAAGGTATACCTCTAAGCTTTGCTAGAGGTATACCTCTAACCTTTGCTAAGTAAAGGCAAAATTATAAATTCTAAACAAAATGTTATACAAAAAAACCAAAAAACATTTATTGGGTGTCTGGCAGGTGGAGGGGGAGGGGATGGGTTTATATATATACATTACAAGTACATTGTGCATTGTCAGGGGCATGGACATGCTTGAAGCTCTGACCTGAGGGGGTGAGGGAAAGCAATAGCAATGTATGTAACCTTAACATTTGTACTCCCTTATTATGTTAAAATAAAAAAATAAAAAATAAAAATAAAAAAATACATAAAACCCTTCAGCCTTTCTCAAATATAATTCTGTGAGAGAATTAAGCTATAACATACTTAGATATCCATTAAACATAATAAATTAGCTACTTTTTTATAAAGCTACAATGGTACTTGTTATGTTCCATCCTTAAAAAAATTGAGAAAATAGTAAAATAATTTTCTTTATTCAGTAGAGTTGAGAAAGCCTCCAATATCAGTTCATATTATCTATAGATAGGATAAAGCCCAAACTTCTAAAGATGGCCTCTAAAAGCCAAATTGACCTAATCTTGGACACCTTGCTTGTCCAGACTTGTCACCAGCCTCTGATTCTAGCCTATGAGGAAATAGTTCTGTACACATGCAATGATGCTTCTCACTTTTACTACTTGCAACATTTTTGTTAGTTCCACTTAACAACTTATTCATCTTAAGTTAACAACATATTCATCTTCTTCCCCAACAGGAAGCAAGCTTATTACATGTTTGTTATTCTTGAGTTAAGGCTTGTCCAGCAAATGCCAGTCAACTCCACAATCCTTTTAATTATTATTGTCCCATGTCTTTCAGATGCTGGGGCATTTGTACAAGCCAAGGCATTCCCACCTGTATTTCATTCTTGTTTATCTACCACCAGAAGAGCGTCTTAACAACGGGGAAGATACATCATGCCAGAGCATAGCACCATGTCATTGCTTGTCACCATCCCATTCACACCAACAAATGTAGTCCTTGTTGACATCTGACCAATGAAGGATGCAATTCCTAAAGCTCACTCTGAAGAATTGTCTCTAATGCCAAATCTGGTAACTCTCTTAATGTCCAATCCACTTACCCGCCCTACCCCCTCAAAAAAGAGGATGGTGAGACAAAGACTTATATGTTGTTTGTTAATTTGAAAAGAATCCCAGGGAGCATACGTGAGTAAGTAGGGAAAGTGAGACATTGAAGTAAGGAAAACAATGTGTCATTTATTCTAAAGATAATCTCTGAGAAACTATTTGGAACACATCACGATTGTCCCACCAGAAAACAGGGATCTAGGGCAATTATCTATCAATACCAACCCCTGTTGTTTAAAGGATTCTTATGGCGTGGGTGTGTTAATCTCCCCAGTATCCACCTTGAGCCTACAGTGGTGGGTGAAGCAAACTTCCAAAGTGCTGTAAAGCTTTCATGCAAGAGGTTTCAAGTGAAGCTACTTAGCCTACTGGGTACTTTGGACTATAGACACAGGTGTATTCAGGTGGCCTGAGCTGTTACAGTGCATGTCATTGACGGTATCTGCTATATTGCCTCAAGATTCTTTGCATGATGTCATATATTTATAACCATTAGTGCTATAGTTTCCATGCTAGACTGAAAAAAGCTTGAGAAAGGAAATTACATATGATAGTCCCTGGTACATAGAGTTCAGTATGTTAACTGTCAATAAGTCCTATTGATTCAATTTCCTAACTGGTTCTTGAATTTGCCTTCCCATCTGTCCCCAGAATCCTACATATTTCATCATTTTTTTTTTCTGCCAAGATACTGTAATACCTTCATAACTGACTTTCCTATCATTTATTTTCCTTTTATCTAATCCAACTTCATTGTAGAGTGTTCTTTTTAAAAGTTAAACTGGATCATGACTCCACTGCTTAAAGTCCTTAAAATGACAGTAGGCTCCTTATATTTTATAATAGGAGCTGCCATTTATTAAGCCTTTAAGACCAATTCAAATAATATTATGTAAATCATGTTATAATTTTACCAATATTATAAGAAAATAATTACAAGATTTCAAGAAAATACGTCTATAGAGGAATAAAAATCTTTAAGGACTATTGCTCTTTGACATGTTTATATGTGACATAGGCCACATCAATATTTAACAAAAATTAAGTTTCTGTGGCATAAGCAACTCATACTTCTTTAGGTCTAGTTGTTAACTGTTATTTTAGAGCCTTAGCAATGTCACACCCTACAAAATTTCCTCCAGTATTTATGAACATTCGTTTTTTTTTTTTTTTTTAGAGACATAGTCTCATTCTTGTTACTCTGGCTGGAGTGTCCTGGCGTTAACCTAGCTCACAGCAACCTCAAACTCCTGGGCTCAAGCCATCCTCCTGCCTCAGCTTCCTGAGTAGCTGGGACTACTGCATGCACCACCATGCCTGGCTAATTATTTCTATATATTTTTTGGCCTATTAATTTCTTTCTATTTTTAATAGAGACTGGGTCTCGCTCTTTCTCAGGCTGGTCTCGAACTCCTGAGCTCAAATGATCCACTCACCTCAGCCTCCCAGAGTGCTAGGATTATAGGCATAAGCCACCGCACCCGGCCTGTGAGCATTCATTAGGAGTAACCCATGTAAGCCCATGAAACTGATGTGCCAGCCCCCATGGGACACAACAGCCTCTGTAGATACTGCTGATGAATTGAAAACCTCAAGTTGCTCACTAAATATGTTGATGCACAGAGAAACCACATATTTCTTGCTTTGTATTATTTTATTGAAAAAGTAGTATTCTTTTTTTACGTCTGGGGAAATTTCAGCATTTTCATCAGGAAATTTATGAAGTTTTTATCCACAGGCCTCTCTCTAAAAAACACGTTATTTTTTGAGAGGTTAAATGTGAGACAAATGTAAGAGGGAGAGCTCTGCTTTTCTCAGTAAATCTTTATTTTTAATGCTCAGGATGTTGTAACTTACCCACACCCTTTAATGTGCCTATCAAGAGACTTTAGGTTGGTGGGTCCAACGGTTCATAAGATGTAATCATATATGCATCCCAAGGGACAAAGTGGCTGAACTTCAATTGTAATCTTCAGTGCAAATGTTTGTAATTTACAGGTCTCATTATACCTTTGGTCCTCAACCCCTGTGTTGGGGACCAACCTGTAAGGGTCTGTGGTCTGTTAAGAACTGAGCTACACAGCAGAAGGTGAGCAACAGGCTAGTGAGGGAAGCTTCACCTGTATTTGCACCCGTGCCCCATTGCTCACATCACTGCCTAAGCTGTGCCTCCTGTCAGATTAGCTGCAGCATTGGATTCTCATGGGAGTGTTAACCCTGCTGCTGTAAACTGAGCATGCAACAGATCTATGTTCAATGCTCTTTATGAAAACTTAATGTCTGATGATCTGAGGTGGAGCTGAAGCAGTGATGCTAGTGCTGGACTAAAGGGACTGCAAATACAGATTATCATTAGCAGAGAGGTTTGACTGCACAGAGACTATGATAAATCAATTGCTTGCAGACTCATATCAAAACCCTACCAGTGAGTGGCAAGTGACAATTAAGCTGCATCTGGTGGCAGGCTTTATAGTGGAATGTGAGTTGATGTACTTCAATTGCACAGCTGCATCTGGTGGCAGGCTTTCAGTCAGCATCCTACACTTATTTTAGTCTGCCCGTGGCCCACCCATTATGTTATTTACTACATCCATCCGTGCCTCATTCCTGCACTCCACACTGGTCTCAGTCACAGTTTTGATAAGCCCACAAGCTAACCCTAGCAAAACTGAGTAAAAATCAAATGTTGCTGGAAAGCTTCTTTGAAAAGGGAGAAAGACCCAATGATGAGTCAGCAGAAGACTCTAAGACCACCAACAAGATGAAAGCTGAATTTAAGGGTCCTACTTAAATTACAGTTTACTGCAATAGGTGATTTACATTCTCCAAGCCCTCTTTGTATAATATGTGGCAACCAGCTATCCAATGAAGCCATTAAAACTTCAAAACTGCTTCGGGACATGGACACCAACCACCCATCATTAAAAGACAAGCCTCCCCATAATATGCCGAAATAAAAAAAAATAAAAAAATAAAAAATAAATAAAAGACAAGCCTTTGGAGTTTTTCAAAAGAAAAAAGAACAAATGTGAACATGAAGAACATAAGTGATTATTGAAAGCCACCACTTCATCATGTCTGCACTGAGAGCATCATTCTTAGTAGCTAACTGCATTGCTAAAGCTAATAAGCCCTTTCCTATTGGTGAAGAATTGATCTTGCCTGCTGCTAAGGACATTTGCCATGAACTTTTAGGAAAGGCTGCAGTTCAAAAGGTGGCACATGTTCATCTTTTGGCTAGCATCATAACTAGGCAAATTGATGAATATTGAGGCACAATTTTTAGATGGGATTAATGAGTCACCGTGGTATGGAATCGAGGTGACAAATCTACTGATATTGACAACAAGGCACCAATGCTTGTTTTTGTGTGATATGTTTTTCAGGAGGATGTGCATGAGGATATGCCATGTGCACTTTTGTTGCCAACCAACACCACAGCTACAGAACTATTTAAGTCTTTAAATGATTAGATATCCGGGAAACTGATTTGGTCAATTTGTGTCGGTATATGCATGGACAGAGAGGCTACCATGACCAGACAGCTTTCTGGTTTCACTGCTTGGGTCAAGGAGTTTGCTTCTGAATGTGAGTCTATGCACTGTGTCATCCATAGAGAAATGCTGTCTAGCCAAAAAATGTCACCTGAACTAAACAATATTTTTCACATTGTGCAAAATCATCAACTACATTAAAGTACATATCCTTAACTCACATCTGTTTCACAGCTCTGTGAGGAGATGGATACAGAGAACACATGTCTTCTCTTATACACAGAAGCAAGATGGCTTTCTAAAGGTAGATCACTGGCCAGAGTTTTTACTCCAGACTTTTCTTTTAGAAAAACAGTCACCACTGGCAGCACATTTCAATGCCACAGAATGGGTTCTAAAACTTGTTTACTTGTGTGACATATTCAACCTGCTCAACAAACTCAATCTGTCACTTCAGGGGAGAATGACAACTGTATTCAAGTCAACAGATAAAGTGACTGCATTCAAAGCCAAACTGGAATTATGGAGGCAATGAGTGAACACTGAAATGTTTGACATGTTTCAAACATTAGCAGAGATTTTGAAAGAGATTGAGCCAGGGCCGCCTTTCTCTCAGCTGGTGCATGATCATCTATCTCACCTTTCAAAAGTGTTTGAGCATTACTTCCCAACCACAAAAGATTCCCAAACTGGGAAAGAATGGATCTCTGACCCATTTGTGAATAAACCAGGTGAATCAACTTTGTGATAGAGGAGGATCAACTGCTTGCGATTGCAAACAACAACGGCTTAAAAGTATGTTTGAGACAACTTCATATTCTGGATTACAGACAAGGCAGAATACCCTCACATTGCCACAACAGCACTGAAAAGCCTGCTTCCATTTCCAGCATCCTATCTTTGTGAAGCAGTGTTTTCTGCAGTGACTGCAACCAAAACAAGATGATGAGGTAGACTGGACATAAGCAGCACATGTCAGGTGTCACTGTCTCCCATCATCCCCTGATGAGACTATCTAGTTGCAGGAAAACAAGCTCAGGATTCTGCATTATGTTGAGTTGTGTAATTATTTCATTATGTATTATAATGTAACAATAATAAAAATTAAGTGCACAATAAATGTAATGTACTTGAATCATCCCAAAACTATCCTCCCACCATGGTCCATGGAAAAACTGCCTTCCCTGAAACTGGTCCCAGGTGCCAAAAAGGATGGAGACCACTGCATTATACTATAAAAAATAAGGAAAATATCAAAAGTGAAATATCATATATAATCTCATAATTTTCACATTACTTTCCTATATATTTGAAAGCATATAAACATATTTATTTTTAAATTTAATAAGGCATAAAGATTTTATGAAAATAAGCTGATTTAGTTCCCATACATTTAAAAGTCTGTTCTGAATGCATACTTTTCTTATAATACATGGTATGTGAAAGATATATTACTATAAACTGGGAAGGTCACACTTTTTTAAGATAGAAGAGACTAGAAAGTACATGACTGACTGAAGATCAATTCAGAAGCATGTGTTCATTTTCAGAGGATATAGAGACATGATTGAACAATGGTTTAATCTCTTCAAGGAAAGCTGTCCACAGAAATCTACAAAGCCATATTTGCCACATTTCTACCAGGAGTGGCATAGAATTTAGAGAGCAAGGATTGTATATTTTAGAAGTCAAGCTCTCTAGCGCAGTTAATAGATTGTTGCTTTTTGAAATTGCCTCATCCTACTGTGGAATACAAGAGACATCCTTCAAAGGGAAAACCTATAATGGTCCCCTGCCAGGGAGGTCATGGAGAAGGTTTTGTTTTGGAATACATAACCCTCAATATCCCTTGATGCCCTAAGTTTCTATGAAGTAATATAATTTTCTGCCATAACTCACATCTCTGGCATGATTTATTTTCAATTTATGTGTATGTTAGCTATAGAACTTGCTCTAGGTTACCCTCAATAAAGGAAAAGTCAGCAGATAAATAATGAGATTAACATTATAATAGGATTTTTAACACAAACACTGAGCTCACCAAGAGAAGAGAATATTACTGAAGCTAGCCAGAGATATAATCATGTAACAGAAAATCTGTAAAGTGGGCAATCCATAGCCAGGTAATTAAAGCATTACTAGACTGGATCTTAGAATTTGAATACAAAGATAATAGAGTGTAGCGTGTGTGAATGCTTTTATGTGATTTTATGATTTATTCCAGCAACATGTGTATGAGACACTGGAAAGCTGATAATTCAGAGAGATTGTGCTATATGCTGGTGAGAGAGTAAAAAAACAGCAGAAATCATTGGATTCCATGTTAGATCTTACAAAACCAAATTCCCATCAAAATTAGTAAGGACATTTCAATAATAATAGAAAATGTCCTTAAAGGTGGAGCATACTTAAGGGAATATTGGGTATTGAGTAAGCAGTCTTGAGTCAGTCACTTTTTAAAATGCACTACTTTAAACAACTGATGTTACCTCCTCATCTGCAAAGTATGATTATTAGTTATAGCTTACTAGGCCCATTATGAGGATTTAACTAATAAGATGTAAAAATATCTGGTACATGTTAGGAAACTCAGTAAGTCTTAAGTGATTCTGAAATTGTTAGCTAAAAATGACAAATATGTATTATTGCTTTACAAATAAGGAATTTTGAATCATTCTTGATATGCTTGCATTAAAATAAAGGAAACTTGACTACTTAAAAGGAAATGCTTTTTACTTACATCAAGGTTGCTCAGCAACACCTTCATTGCATCTTTGAATCTGCAATATCACTAGCATTACCACATCTTTTCCTAATCTTTACCATAATCCTCTCCTGTAGCTCTCATTCCATCTGATGTGATTCATTATTTTTTCAAAGTACAATCCACATTTACTCATCTCTTAACTTGTCTATAAACCTGGCCACAATGTACCCTCACCCATCCAATATGTAGAAGCTAAAAGATGAATGAAGAAATAGGCTTTGATTCAAGGATAGAATGAGATTCTGAATTATTTGAGGCATTGTTTTAGGCTTGGGTAAGGGGGAGAGTTAAAATATGTATTTTGCATACATTACTTGATTTGAAACAAGGAAACAAAATAACCAAATGCAATATTCCTATATTTGATCATACTTATTAGACATCCAAAAATGTCCTAATAAGTATAAATATATCTTTTAGAAGTTGTGCAGAAAACTATTGACACAGAGGCTAATAGGTATAGACTTGTAGGTAGTTGATAAGATATCACTACCCACTAGTGCAGTTAGTGGAACAAGTGAATAATTAGCTTAATGGTATTGAGGTTTCTTGACCTAAACTAGCCTCTTTCCCCAAGTAAATTTATGCATATTGACTTTATGTCCAAGCAAAATGGTGATTCCATATTAAAGAGAGAATATTTTGCAAAGAGATGATTCTTCATACATACAGAATGTGTACATGTGGAGTTTCCTTAACTATGAATGATGCCTAATTCATGAATAAATTTCAAAATCTTAATTTTTGTCTTTAGTAGGTTATATATGATTATTTCTTCCATGCTGATTGATAAATTAGTGTAAGACAAATGGGTATCTCAAGACTTTTCTCAAGACTTCAAAATCAAAGAGACAGGAATTTAAATCTAGGCTTTGGATCTTATTAGTTGCATCCCTTGGGCAAACTACTTGTCATCTCTCTGACTCTCAATTTCTTTCATCTCAAATGTATAGTAATATAATTTACCAAACAAGCTTTCTAAACATTTGATTTACAAAATAAAAGGGCCTGAGAAATAGTAGCTACAGTACTAGACATACGATAGATTTCCTTAACAGACAGAAACCAATTCATTTATTTATTTATTTTTTTTTTTTTGAGACAGAGTCTCACTTTGGTGCCCAGGCTAGAGTGAGTGCCGTGGCGTCAGCCTAGCTCACAGCAACCTCAATCTCCTGGGCTCAAGCGATCCTACTATCTCAGCCTCCCGAGTAGCTGGGACTACAGGCATGCGCCACCATGCTCGGCTAATTTTTTCTATATATATATATTTTTAGCTGGTCAATTAATTTCTTTCTATTTTTAGTAGAGACGGGGTCTCGCTCAGGCTGGTTTTGAACTCCCGACCTTGAGCAATCCACCCACCTCAGCCTCCCAGAGTGCTAGGATTACAGGCTTGAGCCACCGCGCCCGGCCCCAATTCATTTATTAATGATAATGCTTTTTGTGACTGTATTGAATTTGGGTTCATTAGCATGTTTTAAAATGTGATATACTATAATTTTATAATGCTAACTAATAGTAATAGCTAAATTTATTAGATAATTTTATTACATACAAAGTGATTTTATATACATTATCTTATTTGATTTCCCCCAAAAAAGCTCATGAGGCAATTACTAAAGTAAAAGTAATTATATAATTTTATAAATCAAAAAAATTGAAGCTTATAAAGTGACTTGACTGAAATTACAAACATAGTGAATAACAGAGTTAGGACAAGAAACCAGGAATTTTCACCTCCACACTTCATTGATTCCATCAAAATATTTCACAGCTATAATAATTTTTAGCTTTTGGGTAAATAGTTCTTAGCAAGAATGTCTCTCACTACATTAAGACATAAAAAAGCAAAATATCTAATCATTGTCATGAAGCTTCCCTTAGTGATCAGTTACACAAAACTGATGACAGTATAACTAAAGATAATCCCTTTCTTATTGTTATTCTATACTAATCAACAAATAATACATATATTTTCCCAGTTTTATACTCTGAAATAAATTTTTTATATAGATAATCTAAGAATTCTAGACTACTTTCTAACACATGACACAATGTCCATGCAAGAATTTGTGTTTACTTTGCAAATCAACTTTTTATGGTCATATGGTGAGTCCGTTTGGTAATTGGGAATCAGAACCCCCAACCTGAAATAGATGAAGTAATGAGAAATGAGACATTTAATTCAAAACACAGAAAAATCAAAATGATGGTGGATATTGAATATCTCTATCATAGAAGAGTCAACTCATATATGTACAAAACAAACCAGACCTTGGTTCCATTGTACTGTGTATTTTAGTACTGTATTCTATGTTCTGTAATAAAGTGGAAGACACAATAGCAGTTTCACACACTTTAATTTGCACTCGCTTGCTTTTTTCTCATTATCTACTCGACATTATCCACACTCGACATCCGAGTGCAAAGGGTTAAAAATCTGGTTTAAAGAAAAAAAAACCTGAATATTAAATTTTTTCTGAACTTATCCCCCCCAGAAGAAGTTATTATGCAATCTTAATGGCATACTTATTTTGTACCTTGTAAGTCTTCATACACATATTTTACACCATTTAAGACTTATTAGAACTCCAAATTAAATATCTATTAAAAATTTAATCATTATATAACTTGACAGTGGCCAAGGGAACTTTTAATAGCTTAAAAAGCATGAGGAATATCAACATAATATGTGTGAAACACTATCTCATAGACGGACATAAATAAGAGAAAGTTAATATTATACATGTATACTGATATACACATATAGAATATATATGCAATAGGTATATTTATATTTATTATCATTTGTGCTCTATAATCACTATGATTCTACTTCATTTGAGGTTACCTTAATTACTACAATTATTTAAAAGTATTGATAACAGATTTGAATAGATGAATCCCCAAGTTTATTCATTGCTATAGTTCAATTTTAGAGTTTCTAAAATATATCAGTTCTAATTCAAGGAGAATCTTAGCACAAGCAAAGTAATATGAATGGGAATTTTTCCCTAGTGCAGGGCATTATTCCACAGAAAGTTAAAATGAATATTTATTGAGTACTTGCATGTGGTAAGCACTGTGCTAAATGATTTGATTAACTTTACCTTTTTTTCATTTATTTCTCACCTAGCCCAAAAAGTGTGAAAACAATGCTTTCTGCCAGTTATTTATGGCTTGTGAGTAGCTTCACAAATTTGCTTATCTTGCTTCCTTTCTTTTTCTTATGTTTGTCTAGTTTGTATCTCTCTTTACAGGATGAGGTTCTAGGGGAGAGTAGTTGATGATTAGTTGATGACTGAATAAGTCGGGTTATCCAGCATTTGAATTCCAAAAGATTGGGTAGAAATGTCTATGTGTAACTACCAGGAATGAAATGGAAAAAAAGCAGTGGAAAAAAATAAGTAGGAAACACCAAGTTTCAAATCTGAAAAATTGCAATTAGTATGCAAATTCAACAAGAAAAATAGAACAAAATCAGGTAAATAAAACAATAAAAAAGGTTGTTTGGTGATAGATGAAATTCAGGTGGATGAGAAGTAGGTCCAAAACAAATTAAAATGCATACGAATAAGTACATAGAAATTGCGAAAGGTGTTTGAAGGTTCTTACTCTGGGGAGAAGAAAAGTTGTGGATAATATTAGATCAAAATAAGTTAAACTTTATATTTTCAACTCTGTGATAACCATTAAAACAATGGCAAATGAATTTATGAGTTCAGTGCTGTTTGCTCTCTGTTTGTCATATTCAGGATAGATCAATTTTCTTGCTTTGTCCTATTCTTTACTCCAGAGGAATGAACTTGCATGGGCATTGGTGCCTTTTTACTTTTTGTTAGCTTCGTCTATTGGATGGCATTGGTATCATGTCTGAGGTTAGGAAAATAAAGATTGGGTATGTTTCTCCTTTTCCAATCTTTCCTGCCTGTTGTTACATCCCACTAAGGCTACACATTGGACAGCCTATGTTTGATGACTCCAGGTTCCAGCACCTCCATTTCCTCTCTTGCCTTTACAAACTGTAATATGGTAGATATAAATACAGATATACAAGTAATTAGAATAAATGTTAATGGACTAAATATTCAATTTAAAAAACTGGGACTATCAGAAGGGGAACAAACTAAGAAGTGAGCAAGCTGCCAAAAATATGATCCATCCACATTACTGAATACAGGTTCTCAAAAGACTTTCACTTAAACACTTGAACTTATAAGTCAGTGGTCTCCAACCTTTTTAGCACCAGATACCAGTTTCATGGAAGACAATTTTTCCACGGATGGCGGGGGTCGGGGTGATGGTTTTGGGATGATTCAAGAGCATTACATTTATTGTGCTGTCAAACCTCCCTGCTAATGATCATCTGTATTTGCAACAGCTCCCCAGCACTAGTATCACCACCTCAGATCCACCTGAAATCATCAGGCATTAGATTCTCATAAGGATGGTACAACCTAGATCCCTCCAATGCACAGTTTACAGTAGAGTTCATGGTCCTATGAGAATCTAATGCTGTGGCTGTTGTGACAGGAGGTGGAGCTCATGCCATAATGAGAGCGATGGTAAGCAGCTGTAAATACAGATGAAGCTTTGCTTGCTAGCCATCCACTCACCTCCTGCTGTGCAGCCCACTTGCTAACAGGCCACAGACCAGTATTGGTCCACAGCCCTGGTTGGGGACCACAGATATAAATAGCAACATAAATAACAGAGTTAATCTAGCTTTAGTATCTTGTAAAAATAGTCAAAAAAAATCTCACTAGCCTACATTTGCAACCTTGCACAGTAATATAGAAAATCCTCTCATCAAGCAGTGGATTCTACTTTTTCAATCTGTGAACCTGGCTTTGAGATGTATTTTGGGCAATGGGACATTGACAGACATGATGTAAGCAGAGCCTTGCAAAACACATTCCTCTGAGGTTTGCTCTCTTTCTGTTCTTGGGAATTCTGTAAACACATGTGAATGAGACCAAGCTAGCCTATTGGAGAGAAGAGGCCCCCCAAATGGGTATGTTCTAAAGGGCAGTCAGCCAGCCCCTAGATAAACTAGAAACTAATTGCAGGTGTAAGAGTGAACCAGGCTGAGAACATCTGAGCCTGGCACAGACAAGCGGTACAACTGAGCCCAGGCCAAATTGCTTACCTAAAGAATGATTAATAAATATTTAGTGTGTAAAACCACTAACTTTTTAGAGTAGTTTATTATGAAACTAAAGCTAACTGAGAGATTAATTAGTAATACTTCCAGCAAATACATTTAGAATCATCATGATAATCAAAAAAGTGAAGAAAATCTAATTGACTTTGGAAATCCAAAAGTTATTTCCAAAGTAAAAATATTTTTTTCCAAGTAGATTGTAGTTAAGTTTATTACATGAGGGTAAGGCTGTGCCTCATTGAATAATTTAAAATCTCCATATCTATTTTTTTATCTTTAAAATAAAGAAGTTGAAGCAAGATTATCTTTATCATCTCTAATATCTCATGGCAGTTTCATGGGAGTAAATTCACCTTAAATGTTGATTTTGATGATGAATTTCTGAATCACAGACCAATAACAAAACTACTGAAAGAAGAGCACTGTTTCTGGATCTCATCTCTCTATCCAGAAAGTAAATGAAGTGTTGTACCAAAATTTATGGTCAGACTTTCTGTATTATTTCTATTTTTTTGCTAATAGGACTCTTCAAAATTTGTATCAGGTTTTCAATTCCAAATTGTTAGAACTCTGTGGCCTTTTTAAGATATGGCAATATCAAGGAAAAATTAGATAGGAAAAGATAAAGTAGGAAGATCTCAAATCCTTTTCAGTTTACAGAAATCCTTGTTGTGCTCAGCCTCATAAGCAAAGCGCATTTCATCAATTACCAGTATTAATATTACCAAGGTGTTGTTAGAAATGTAGATATTCAGACTCTTTCTTCCATTTTCTGAATTGGTATCTCTGGGTGTTATAAAATACCAAAATGTTTCTGAACCTTTAATGTATTTTTGAATCACCTAAATTCTTGTGACCCTAAAACCAAAATATAGGCATACTAGGTGAAATGTGTGACTTTAATCTATATTTTTAAAAAGAATTACCAGTGGTCAAATATATCATACTATGATGAATATTGTTTCAGACAGCTTTTTGTAAGTTTTCATTAATTGACAGCTCTTTGGAAACATGCTTTGTAGAGTATCTCACCATAGAAGTGATTAATTGATATTTGTCATTGAATTAATGAATCATTTAGATCTATTCTTTCGCAATGGGCAAGACATGTTATTTTAATTCTTAAAATGGAATTAACTCTCTCTATATATGCACACTTCATATACTTCATATATGTATAAATATATGGAACATTAATTTTTGTTTCATCTTGATGTTATGTAAACTAAATGCAGATAAAATATATTAAAATATTATATACCAGTCTTATTGGATGATTGAGATTGCTAAAACTTTAAGAATTCCCAAGACATTCAAAATAAAAACTAATTTATCAAGCCAATTAAATCCTATCTATGGCGATGGAGGGCATATTTCTCTCTCATTCATTGTACATTGTAGAGCAACATCTGTACTTAATATATACTCAGTGGGTTATATGTTCCCTGCTGACAAGAACAAATAGGGATAGTTACATTAGATATAAACACTTTCTTGGGAAATTTTTAAATGTTTCATAAGTTTGTAAATTGATTTATTATGCTGTTTACAAATTATTAGACTCTTAACCTCATGATTAAAAACTGCAATGCGGCACTGCCCCTTTTTTATTAAGATATTGGATATCCTTACTTTGCCAGGTGAATTTCCTTAATGATACTTTCTTCTTGGCCTTAGATTTTTAAGCTGCCTAAGATTAAAAAAATATCACAGGGATCAACTGGTTATTTACCAAAATGTGTAATAGGTCATCTCTTGAATAAATAACACCAAAGATGGTGTAATCTCAGCTAACTGCTAGTCATATTTAATATATAATTTAAAAATCTAAATCTGAGAAAAGGAATCACCTATAAAAATTAATAATAAATTATCAGCATGTTTACCACAATACTTTTAAAATTTTCTGCTGTCAAGAAATAGATTTGAACATTGATTATATAGATTTCTCATTTATTTTGATACTGTATAGAATTTAGTGAATCTTGTAACTTTTTTCATCATAGTGTGCTATCAGCCAAGTGCTGTTAAAGAGTATATGAAAAAGGCAAATGTATTGAAAATGCACGATTAAGTCTCTAATTCTCTTAAAATTTATTTATATTACTTGGGACATTCTTCTATAGGAAACTCTAGGCAGATTGTGAGAGGAAAGTGATCAAAGCCATGAACAATTTATTAATAATATGGCTGCTTCAAAATTTCACTGTAGAAAAGACAAAGTCAATGGCATAAATGAACAAGGTATATACTGAGAAATGAGATTGAATTTCATCATCAATAGTTCCCTTCATAAACGTTCAAAGGAAATTTAAGCCAAATTAACATAATATTATTGTTATCATGAGAACTATCTAAATAATACATAAGAGTCGTATAGTGTTCTACAATTTGAGTTTTTTTAAAAAATATATTAAACATTTACCTCATTTTTAAATGCCTCTGTCATGGTGGAGCTTACTTTATCCCATGTACAGATGACCAAATTGTGGTTTAAAGATCTAAAACCTAATACAACCTCTATGGAAAGTAATATGGAGATACCTCAAAGAACTAAAAGTAGAGCTACCATTTGATCCAGCAATCCCACTACTGGGTATCTACCGAACGTAAAAAAAAGACATTCTATAATAAAGATGTCTGTACTCAAATGTTTTATAGCAGCGCAATTCACAATTGCAAAGATGTGGAAGCAACCCAAGTGCCCATCAATACATGAGTGGATTAAGAAAGTGTTATATATGTATACCATGGGGTTCTACTCAGCCACAAAAAACAATGGTGAACTAATACCTCTTGTATTATCCTGGATGGAGCTGGAGCTCATTCTACTAAGTGAAGTATCACAAGAATGGAAAAACAAGCACCACATATAATCACCATCAAATTGGTATTAATTGATTAACACTTATGTACACATATGGAAGTAACATTCATTGGGTGTTGGGCAGGTGGGAGGAAAGGAAGGGATGGGTATATACACACTTAATGGGTGCAGTGTGCACCATCTTGAGGTTGCATGTTTTTTTGATGGACTTTTAGGTACTAAATGCTGGAGTTGGTTCTATCAGATATTGCTAGGATATGCTATAAAATAAACGGCCTAAAATTCTTGGCGACTTAACACAGAGAAATCTTTATTTCACAGTCATCTGCTGTGACTTTGCTTTGGGATGCTGTTCAGGACCAGGTCTGCAAATATGTCTTCGTGTATTACTACCTCAATTAATAGAACTTTTAGGACATGTCCTTCTTATAGGACAGGGCACGGAAACTAAAGAGCTGGTGAAAACTTGTAGTGTTACTAAAATGTCTGCTTAGATGTGGTATATATCACATTTATTTACATCTTGTTGGCCAAAGTAAAGTAACTATGCAAATCAAAGGGAATTAGTGATATCTTAATGGAACAGAATTGTATAATCTGCCTATAAAGAAAGAAGAGGGAATAATTGAGGACAATAATACAATATACCATTCAGAGTTTCATAAACATGTTTTCTGGCCATAAGCCTACTCTCTTTCTAATATACTTTTTGCTCTATCCACTACGAGGTATATGAAAGGAAAAGATTTCAAAGTGCTAGGGGAAGTTTTGATCTAGCTTTACAAATAAGCATCCATAAAGGAATTATCTATGAAAAATTAAAAGGTGGGACCCAAGTAAGTTCTTGAGTATAGTGAAGTGTACATTTCCTAGGAATTCAGGGAAAGAAAAATTATTTTGTCTGCAGATGGAACAAAATGCTGCATTGAGAAAGCGAAGATTGAAATGAATCTTTAAATAATAATAGATTTTTATTGGCAGGGAAGAAATAAAACATTTAGATGCAAAAAAGAACATACACATATAGGACATTTGCCTCATTTGGGGGTTTAAAATAATATTGAAAGAGGGAGGATGCCTTTTTTCTAATGAGGAAGATTTGCTCATTTCTGTACACCAGAATGTTCAGGAGAATCTCAAGAGGATCTATGTAGATATCTGATCCCAAGCTTCCCATTCCTTCCTTTTCAGATCCTGATATTGGACACTTGCTAACATCAATATTTCAGCATTTTCTGAATTTCCGCTACTTTTAGGATTGGGTCCTGTGTCTGATCCACACATTGTTTGCACTTAGGCTACTCTATTCGAAGACCTATTTAAATGCTCCCACAGAGGCCTCTGGCTCTCACACTTTTTTTTCTAATTAGGATTTAATTGCTTAAACTGGTTATTTTCTCCCTTTAAAGAATCAATAGTAATTAATTGATTAAAATCCTTGTATTATTAATATTATACCTCTACCTCTCTAATGTCAGAGATAGAGTAGTCCATGTCCTACTCTCCGTGTGTAAAAATCTTAGCAATTACATTCCACAGATGTTAAGAACCACTGATGCTCCACTGTGCAGAGATGGGATACTCATTACTTGCTCACTGGTAAGTAACCAAATGCCAGAAGCCTTAGAATTGGCTTCTTTGGGCCATTCCTGGGACCATCTGCCTTAGATTGGGTTCCCTAGAAGGAGAGACTGAGGCAAGGATTCAGGCACAGAAGATCTGCTGTTAGAAGGGACAGTTTACGTAAAACAAGTAACCCAAAGATGTGATCTCAGCTGGAGTCTAAATGGTATGAATTGCCACACAAAATTGATCCTATCTTAAAACAAAGGAAACTGTATTTTGTATCCCTCTTTAGCCAGTCATTGGTTGTAGGCTGCCTCTGGAGGGACAAAATTCTCTGATTAGGCAGCATCTGTTTTGCCAAGGGTATTTCTCCAAAGGAGGATTCTATGAGCCATCAGTGGTCAACACTCATAACAGCCGGGAAGTAGGTACAGTGGCCCAGAAAAGGAGACTTGCAACTCTGCTACAAGTGAAGCATGGCAAAAATTAACAATTAAATTTTGTAATTAATGTATAATTTCATAACCTACAACCTACCAAGTAGTTGATATTTCATTTTACCAAAAAGTGATAAAAAAAATCTATACTGGGTATGTTTTATTTTATTTTAATAACTAACTAGTGAAATTGAGATATTTTAAAATGATATTACATAATAATCTTTCCTTATTTTTGAAATCTAAGATCACTTATTAGGTGATTTATACATGTTTTGTATTTAGTAATAAGAGAATATTTAATTAATTCTAGTAAGTTGCTAAATCATTGGTGACATAAACACTTAAAATCTTCTATCTTGAGTACAAAACCAAATACTCTACATCATGAAAAAAATTAATGTGGATGCAAGGGAAGAATATTCTTGATTATTATGTCATATTTATATAGTTTTTGTTAATAATTTATATAGTTTTTGTTAATAATTTTACTTTAATTTACTTCCCTTGTATCTGAGATATATATGAATATAAAACATCTATAAAACACAATATAGAAATAAGGTTTAACATAAATTGTTTGGGAAAATCATCTGGAATAACCACAAAAAAAGAGGTGTAGATGCTGGGCTTTTATAAACTCATCAGGCAAGGCTCAGCTCTCTATAGGCAGGAGGCCCTACTAACAGTTTCTGTCAGTATCCTGATGAATTTAACAGGATTTTATGTGTAATAGGGAGACTGATGAGATGTTTTATTGTTAGTGAAGATCCTTTTTCTCCACTAGATTTATTAAGTAGGTACTCATTACCAAAATCACACCACTCATTATTTCATCTGTACACTGTTTGCTCATTTGTGTTTTCAGAAGAGGATGAGAAATTTCTAAGGATAAAAGGAAGCCCATGAAATGATGATAAAAATTTACATTTTTATAGCACTGTATAGTCTTTCAACCATTGTCACATTTTCCCTCTCATTTGATTTTTGCAACTGCACCATGATGTTGGCAGGACATACCATGTGTGGATTTTTTGTTTGTTTTGTCTTATGTTTTTTTATGAAAAAAAGACATTCAAACACATTCAAGGTAATATACAAAGGAAATGTTCAATCCAAAACCAGACTCTGGCCCATTTCCAGATATCTGTAAATCC
Source organism: Mirza zaza (assembly GCA_008750895.1). Taxonomy (NCBI): domain Eukaryota; kingdom Metazoa; phylum Chordata; class Mammalia; order Primates; family Cheirogaleidae; genus Mirza; species Mirza zaza. Next base: position 87,987 of record VSMD01052623.1, read on the forward strand.
TTTTAACATTTATAATGTTACAATGTTTTCTCTAAACAGATAACAAATATTTCAAAAATACATGCCTGTAAAAGATAACTAGCATTATTTTCACTTTAAGAATGAAATATATAAGTCACATAATGCTAAAGTTTAATAACACTTACAAAGTTAAGTAGGCCCCATTGGATACTTCTCTGTATTTGGAGAACAACAGTTTTACTAATTACTGCCTTTTCAGTTGTTAGCAGCGGGACTTACATTTGGCTGAGGATTTTAGCAATGGAATGTTACTTAGTAAAGTGGTTTGAATTCAGGAAGTAAGCTAAAAAGTGTGGCAGTACAATTCAGAATACTTTCCCCGGCAGGAAACAGTTTAACATATTCCCTCTGTTCAATTGTCTGCACAGTGCCGTTATGTCAGCTGCTTAATTCAAAGATCGCCCAGTGCTTCTCCCCTCCCCTCTAAGGAGGAGGCAGCAGGTGCAAAGATCAAGTTCCTTTCCTGATGTGGAAACATGGCATTCAGCAGAGTGTGCAGGGACTCAAATCAAACAATAGTTGTCAAGAGCATCAGCCCTACAGAAAAACTGGCAACCTCCTGTACTCACCGGACCTCTTCACCTCCAGGTTATATCATCTTCCTGTTCAATTTGATCTTTAGGCATGATCCCAACAGCGGGGAACAAACAGCAAGGGTTCAAGACAATAAAGAGAATGAGACAGTCAGAAATTTTTCTGCCCATTTAGAAAACTGCATGCTCCTAGGGGTGTTAGAATTGGGAAGTGCACTATAAGGCAAAAAGGGGAAATTGGAAGGGGTTAATCTTCAGCTTCATTTTGTGGCAGCTGGTTTAAATCTGAGGCATTGTACTCATGCCAGTCTCAGGCCTAGGTAATTCATAATAGCCTAAAGTTCCAATATAAAAAGCACATAGCTGCAGGGAGACTTGTCAGCTTCCCTTACACAGCCTGTCATTTCCCTGGAAACATAATAATTAAGATGTCTGGTATAACTGCTTCTGCCAGAAATATTTTTAGATTTCAGCCCATTTCAAGAAATTCTAAATTCAAGGAGAGAATTATTAAATACCGCATGACAAACTAAAGAAAGTACTCTTACAGGTTTGTTCTGTCAAAAGGAACAGATACTTCATCTAAATCTCTTGACAGTAAGTAGAGAAATACCTAGCCTTGAATTAAAAATAAAAGGATTGGCATCAGTTAGATTAGAGCAAAAGCAGATGAAATGGGAAAGAAATATGCACACTTAATCAAAAAGCATTTTCTCAGTCTGAAAGACTGACACCATTTTAAAGGTAGAGCACCATCATCCCCCATCCTTATATTAATGCAATTGCCTTTTCTGATTATCCATATTATTCATAAGCAGACTACTTATCTTAGTATGGGGGCACTACAGAAGATGTTATTCAGTATCCATTCACTCGCAACTATCAGAGGAGGTAACCCTCGACACTTTTATGGTGAATTAATTTCCTGTAGGTATAATAAAATTATTTTTAATATATATATGTATATCATCTCCATATCTGCCACATCTATCTCTGCATCTATTTATCTATCCTTCTATCTCTCTATCTTCCTATATTTGCTTCTATCTCCTCTTCTCTAATAAAAAATGATCACCTTCAGAGCAGGGAATTTACCTGTTTGGTTCACTGGTATTTTCATTTACCTGATTCATAGTAAGCTCAATAAATAAATATTTAGATGAAGAAATAATGCACTTACTGACTGCTTTATAGAGATGTCTGATCTACAAATGTAGTGGATTTGAATAATGTCCTCCCCAAAGTCATGTTAGCCTGGAACTTCAAAGTGTGACCTTATTTGAAAATAGAGACTTTGCAGATGTAATTAGTTAATGATCTGGAGGTGAAATCATCCTGAATTTAGGGTGAGTCCTAAATCCAATAACTGGTGTCCTTAGAAGAGGAAAAAAAACCAGAAAGCTTTGTGAAGATGGAAGCAGAAATTGGGATTGTGCTGCCACAAACCAAGGAATGCCTGGAGCCACCAGAAACAGGTAGAGGCAAGGAAGGATTCTTCCCTGGAGCCTTCAGAGGGAGCAAGGCCCTGCTGACACCTTGATTTCAGACCTCTGGCCTCCAGAGAGAATACGTTTCTGTTGTTTTAAGTCAACTATTCTGTGGTACTTTGTTATGGTCAGCCCTAGGAGCTAATACAACAGGGAAGTTCTTTTCTGTATTTCAACTGTTTGAACAATTACTACTACAAGAAGAATTCACAAGTGTCTACTCTTCCCAGAAACTAAGCAAGATGTGTGGGATACAGAGGCGAATAAGATTAAGTGGTACCTGAGGAATGCATATTTTTCTAAGGGAGATAGAAAAACCACATAGACAATTGCAAATCACAAAATAAACAAATTTGCAAAACGATAGAGACACAATGAAATTATGACATGGGGCCAAAATAAATACTTCATTATTTGTGACAATCTGAGAAAAAAGTTGACTCCACCTTAATATGTATTCTGGTTTCTTTGATCTTAAAAGACAATATGGCTATCATGAGTGCACACCCACACACACGTTTCTGTGTGTAGTGTGTGTGTATCTATGTGTGTGTTTCACAAGACTATAGCACTTGTCAGTTGTCTGTATTTGTGTGTGGGTATACATATGCATACACACATGCATACACAAAGCTACACATGTATACTAAATTGGTGAATATGTAGATAGAGACAGCTGACTAGAATGCCTGGCCTAAAGCAGAGGTTTAAAGTTCATAGTTGTTTCTTTGTCCTGACTCACTTTTCAATTGACCTAATTTTGAATAACTCTGTTATTTCTTTGAATTATTTACTTCCAGATCTCCAACTGGATTAAACACTTGGTGATATGAGTATTCAAAAAATGTTTTGTCCATCTGTGTCTAATTTGCAATGATCAGTTTTAAACTTATGGCACCAGCACACACCATTCTCTGCTTTTTTATTCACTCTTTTTATTTTCTAAATTTTGCTAAAGAAATCTATGCATAGTACCAAATTCTTCTGTCAATTATACCATTCTGCAGTTGTTAGCAGGTCCTCCTTCCTTGACTGGGAGGGTGCTTTCTTGGCTTTTATGACCTCCTATAAGGATGTTATCATAGTCTAGTTTAACTGCTACTTTGTATACTCTTTTCTGTTTTCCAAAGTACCTGTCCTTTATGGTGGTTTTTTTTTTTTTTTCTTTTTTTCCCTTTATGGTGTTTTACCTGTCCCTACCAACTGCAAGGAACTTTCTGTCTTTGGGTATTCATTCAGGTTCTTATAGCCTTATGTGGCTTCTTTTGCCAAATATGTATCAGCCATTTGCCCAGAGGCACACAGCATTGCATGCTTAATATAAATAGGGGAAAGTAGGCAGCCATATGTGACAATGCTGGACATTCAGAAATGATCCTCATGAAAGTCTTTTCATTCTTTTATCAAAGATTATTTCAAAAGTACATTTGGTGAGAGGGGCTCAAGGAGAATGAAAGGCTAAAATAATTAGCCAGAGTTAGAATACTTGCCCTTACAATCTTGAGAATGTTTCTATGATGAAGAGCCTTAGTTCATCGAGTACAATTTACAACACTTTTCCATCTAGTCAAAGAGTTGGTACCTCCTAGAACATACATCATATTAATAATGTAACTTTTGGGATGATAGTCTTATCAGAATTTCCAAACAAGTAACAATTAATGTTATTTTTTAAATCTAATGCTTACTTTAGCACCCAGCATTCACAGTTAATACCAATTTAATGATAGTACATGTGGTGCTTGTTTTTCCATTCTTGTAATACTTCACTTAGAAAAGAATGGTTTCCAGTTACATCAAGAGTAATACAAGAGGTATTAGTTTACCACTTTTTATGGCAGAGTAGTACTCTATGGTATACATATACCACATTTTATTAATACACGGAAGTATTGATGGGCACTTGGGTTGTTTTCATATCTTTGCAATTGTGAACTGTGCTGCTATAAACATTTGAGTGCAGGTGCCTTTTTTTATGGAATGTCTTTTATTCCTTTTGGTAAATTCCCAGAACTGGGATTGCTGTTAGCAAATCAAATGGTAGTTCTACTTTTAGTTCTTTGAGATATCTCCATACTACTTTCCAGAGAGGTTGGACTAATTTGCAATCCCACCAACAGTGTGTGAGTATTTCTATCTCTCTGCATCGACACCAACATTTGTTGTTTTGGAACTTCTGGAAAAAAACATTCCCACTTGAGTTAAATGACATCTCATTGTGGTTTTGATTTGCATTTCCCTGATGATTAGAGATGGTGAATATTTTTTCATATATTTTTTGGCCATTAGCCTATCTTCTTTTGAAAAGTTTCTGTTCATGTTTTTTGTCCACTTTTTTATGGGGTTGTTTGATTTTTTCTTGCTGCTTTGCTTGAGTTCTTTATAGATTCTATTTATCAGCCCATTATTGGATGTATAGCATGCAAATATTTTCTCCCATTCTGTCACTGTCTACTCACCCTAATGATTGTTTCCTTGGCTGTGCAGAAGCTTTTTAATTGATCAGGTTTGTTAAAATGTCTATACTACCCAAAGTAATCTACCAATTTAATTCAATCCCTATTCAAATACCAACATCATTTTTTACAGATCTAGAAAAAGTAATTCTATGCCTCGTATGGAACCAGAGAAGACCCTTGATAGCCAAAGCAACCTTAAGCAAAAAGAACAAATTGGGAGGAATCAATTTACCAGACTTCAAGCTTTACTACAAGTCTATAGTAACTAAAACAGCATGGTACTGGTACAAAACTCAGGCCATAGACCTTTGGAATAGGACAGTGAACCCAGATATAAAACCATTTGCATCTTGTCATCTGATTTTTGACAAAGAAGACAAAAACATACACTAGGATAAAGAATCCCTATTCAATAAATGGTGCTGGAAAAATTGGATAGCCACATGTAGAAGACTGAAACAGAATCCACAGCTCTCACCACTCACAAAAATCAACTCATGATGGATAACAGACTTAAACCTAAGGCATGAAACTATAAGAATTCTGGAAGAAAATGTTGGAAAAACTCTATTTATAGACATTGGCCTAGGCAAAGAATACCCACAAAGCAATCATGGCAAAAACAAAAATGAATAAATAGAGCTCTGATTTAATTATAATTTAATTATTTCTATGTGGACATCATGTCTAGGTTTCAAAGATTCTCTTATAATTCTTCACAACCACTGTTCTGGTATAGTATCCATTCTTTTCTACATTCATCCACACTGTTACCAGCCTCACCTTACAATTCTCTTTTGGATAGTATTTTATTTCCTATCTACAATTTTAAGTCACGTCTACTATTTAAGAATTGGTTTAACTGTCATTTATTTTTGGAATATTTTTTAAAGTATAAAGTATAAATAAATATTCTTGGTTTTGAAAATTGAAATACTTGACAAAAATCAAGATTCTTGAGACTTTTACCATAATAATGAAGTAATTTTAATAAATTGGCTTCATAATGGTTTAATTCTTCCTAATGCAATTGATAAACATCTACTAAGAGACAACTAACCAAATCTATAATTAATAGTACTATTATATGCACTATGCCCATAAAGATAGAACAAGATAGTCATGACTAGAATATTAGTCAGTATGTATATTTGAGATGACCATTACTGAAAAGAGTTATTTCAAATTTTCATTTCATTAGTTTTATAATGTGCAGCCAACATGCAATTAAATTTGTCACTAGAGGCAAAAATATCACCAGTTCTTTTTGTACTTTGGAGGCACTGATGCTCCTCTCATTTCATTCTTGCACACATCTGCTCAAAGTTAGAAATATTCTTCCTTTTTGCTCTTATGACTCTTTGCTTGCACTCTTTAGCTTAGACTACACACTAAACTGCCATTGTTAGTTTACATCTCTGCTATTTCCCAGTCTGTGAGCAGCATAAGGGCACAATCTGATGTATTTATATTTGAGTCCTTAGCAACTGCAACAGCTTAGAGTTCAACTAGACAACCCCAGCATTTTATAAATAAGGATGTTTGCATTTAAAGAGGTTAAGCAGTTTGCCTCAGAAAATAAAGCTACCACTTGACAATAAGCTATAAATGACAAATAATAATAATAAATTATAAAGCTTACTTTATTCTAAACTAGACATTGAGAACTACAATATTGACAGAAAATTATGAATGATTTTTCACTTACTAAAGTTTATCTTTTGGCCAGAGGTAGCCAAAGTCATACAAAAATGTTTACAACAATTTATATCTGCCACTATAATATCCACATTGCTGATTATCCATAATAAATTATTTCCTGATAACCACTATATTATAATTGAACTCATTTTGCCATCAATTGCTATGTTAGAAAGAGAACTGATTAATTTTAATTATAAAATGTACTAAGTATAACTATGAAACTAAATTTCCATCAAATTTCAAGCATAGGAAGGAATGAATGTTGAAGGGAGCTAAATAAATGGACTATTGTTTGATAGTTTTCTTTGAAATGTCTGTGAGAAGTAATCGTATTAATTTGCCTGAAATATTTAAATGTGATTGATTCATGGTTATTTCATGGAAAACTTTCAGTTTAGACAATCCTACAAGCCCCGTATATTCCTTTTTTTCCCACTGAGTAACAGCATCCAGTCCAGAAAGCACTCTTTATGCCATTTATCTACAAAAACTGTCTTGCTGTGCATTTGTTTTATTCAGTAATACTTCCTACTCCCCACTAAGCAAGGCAAATCTAGGGATGAATACATTTCATGTTTCTATCTATAGATACGGCAATATACCAAGTTCTTCTGTACCAATTTTTAGGACATTCCCAGCCTTGGCAAAGAGATTATGGAGGAAATATAACATACCAGAATTTAATTTGTTTTATAATTGAATTCTTGCCCACTAGATCACTAACGATGGCTTTACATGCCATTGAAGGAAAGATACTCTATCTCCCATTTTGACAATGCTGTTTTCACAACCTCATTCTTTGTAGCTCTTTATGACTTTTTCTGAAACTGAAAGCTGGACCATCTGCCATGGGGGTGTCTCTTGTGCTGCCTTTTCCCTTTGATTTTCACAATCAGAGTAGATACGCTGATTAACTCCCTTCAAATAGACATCAGACATTGTCATTAAAAACTCATCAATGAAATAATTTTCAAGACTGCATTTGTTTCCATGATTTTCCCACAGACCCTTTCAATTAAAAGTGAGGATTCCTATTTTCAAAAAATGTAAAATTGTCACAAACTTCAACTCTGACAATTTTAATCTAAATATAAGTCATTGTTAAACTATTACAATAAAGTTGCCAGGAAGCATAAAAAGAAAACAAAATTGACAGTAGACTATCTGGTCATAAATATACTCATAAAACCCTATTACTTCATTTGAAAACCCAGGATATTGCTATTTCAGTGGTACCAAAAACAATAAAAATCTGAATTAGTTTAGATCTATCTTTGTATTGTCAGCAAGAAGAACTTTTCAGCTTTTCTAAAAACTGACAAATGATAATAACAACAATAAAATAAATATATATTTCTAAAAAACCAAAACTATGATTATGTTTTTTAAGAAAGTTACCATAAAATTTTAATAGAACCAAACATCCTTTCTAAAGATTATGTTCCTTAGAAAGGGTGAAATTTTGACAGTGGTTTACAAATGTTGCAAAATAAAATATATTTTAGCAATTACTATCCTAAGGAACAACAAAATAAGTTCTGCAATAAAATTAAAATAAAATTTTATTAGAAGCAAAACAAATTCTAATATATCTTTCCTTGCTTACCTTAGATATTTATGAAATTGTGGAGCTTAGTTTATAGAAAATTAACCAGTTTTGTCAATATGATTGTGGATACAAATTTTAAAGACCCTTGGCGTGGTTAAAATTGCATACTATGGGGTCAGTTCTGCTGCATGAAACTCAAGCTGGGTGTGTTAGGAAAGTTAAGTCTTGAAATAAGATCCTCCTGCCCTAACATAGAATATGTTCATTATATTTCCTATATTTGTATTAATTCGTTCTTTAAAATTCCATTCCTATATCAATCATAATTAGTTATCTATCTTTATATTGCAGGACAAGTTGATATCTTAATGTATTATTTTATAAATAATAGTCAAATGTTATTTACACTCTATGTCTTTTTAAAAATTTGCTATATTTTTTAATTACCAGTGTTAAGTCTGGATATGGATTTTCTCTTCTCGACATTCATATTTCTTACAAGATGCCATCATCTGAGCTTTGACACATGAACAATTCATTTTAGAGTAAAATGTATTTAAGAAAGCAAATTTGATGGCAAGCTGGAGAACATTTCAGTCACTACTTTTTGCACCAAGGAATGGAGCCACAATCAAGTGCCTGAAATACTTTTCTTTAAGCACCAAATTTAGCACTGATATAACATAGGCACTTTTGTAAAGTTAATTGCATTTATTTTATGACTTCATGAGAAGAATTTCCCAATGTAAACTTTCTTTTTTAATGATTCTTTTTATTTATTTATTTATTTTGGCCTATTATGGGGGTACAGATTTTAAGGTTTCAATAAATGCCCATTCCCCCCTCCCACCACAAGTCTGAGTTTCCAGTATGACCATCCCCCAGATGGTGCACATCTCACTCATTATGTATGTATATACCCGCCCCATCCCCCATCCCCCCTGCCCAATACCCTATTACTGTAGTACCTATGTGTCCACTTAGGTGCTGCTCAGTTAATACCAGTTTGCTGGTGAGTATATGTGGTGCTTATTTTTCCATTCTTGGGATACTTCACTTAGTAGTAGGGGTTCCAGCTCTAACCAGGAAAATATAAGATGTGCTATATCACCGTTGTTTCTGAGAGCTGAATAGTACTCCATGGTATACATATACCACATTTTATTAATCCATTCTTGGATTGATGGGCACTTGGGCTGTTTCCACAGCCTTGCGATTATGAATTGTGCTGCTATAAACATTTGAGTGCAGGTGTCTTTTTTGTAGAGGGTCAT
>VSMD01052625.1:0-29135 GCA_008750895.1 Mirza zaza
TGGTTCACGTAAGCAGCGTCGTGCTTGGTGGTCTTCGCACGGTCTAGAGTGGGCTGCCTTCAATCATGCCTTTATTGGTAAATGACTAATACTAAGTTTGTGGTGCAAGCACGACACCTAATCCAGCCCACACAGGTTTTTAACCGTCCCGACCTTCCCTAGAAAAGGGCTCTGGAGGCTGGGCGAGGTGGCTAACGCCTGTCATCCTAGCACTCTGGGAGACTGAGGCGCGCGGATCGCTAGAGGTCAGGAGTTCGAGACCAGCCTGAGCAAGAGCGAGACCCCCGTCTCTACTATAAATAGAAAGAAAATTAGCCAAACAACTAAAAAAAAAAAAATTAGCCAAACAACCAAAAATAGAAAAAAAATCAGCTGGGCATGGTGGCATGTGCCTGTAATCCCAGCTACTCGGGAGGCTGAGGCAGGAGGATCGCTTGAGCCCAGGAGTCTGAGGTTGCTGTGAGCTAGGCTGACACCACGGCACTCACTCTAGCCTAGGCTACTGAGTGAGACTCTGTCTCAAAAAAAAAAAAAAAAAAAAAGATTTGTGTCACTGAAAAAGCAATTGGATAGTTTTCGAATTGAACACAGTGTGCCTAAGTCATCCCCAAACAGATGAACCTGAATCTGGGGTGCAATTTGTGTGCGTGTGGAAAGAAAGCACATTATGTTCCCTCCACAGGCACGAACATCAACGAAGCTCTCTTGCGGGCCATCTTCATTTTGAATGAGGCCAGTAACTTGGGGTTGCTGGACCCCAACTCGGTCTCGCTGATCATCCTGGTATCTGATGGAGATCCAACAGTAGGCAAGTGTCGCGTCCGTCTTCTCCTGACAAACGTTTTCATGCTTGTTCCTTAGAACGGTGGTTTGCTTGACACGGGAACTCTAACGGTGCTTGCCTGCGTTTCTAAAACTCTCGAAACCCTTGCTTCCTAAAGAAAGTGTCCCTCCTGCCCCTGAAGCCCTCAGCCCCTTAGACCACCTGCAGCAGAGGCGGGAATGTCCCACGTCACCCCCACAATACGGGGACGTGTGGGTTTGGATTTTAACAGTATGCTGTGGCCGGGCGCGGTGGCTCACGCCTGTCATCCTAGCACTCTGGGAGGCGGAGGCGGGCGGATCGCTCGAGGTCGGAAGTTCGAGACCAGCCTGAGCAAGAGCGAGACCCCCATCTCTACTTTCTAAATAGAAAGAAATTAATTGACCAACTGAAAATATATAGAGGAAAAATCAGCCGGGCATGGTGGCACATGCCTGTAGTCCCAGCTACTCGGGAGGCTGAGGCAGGAGGATGGCTTGAGCCCAGGAGTCTGAGGTTGCTGTGAGCCAGGCTGACGCCACAGCACTCACTCTAGCCTGGGCAACAGAGTGAGACTCTCTCCAAAATAACCAGTGTGTTGTAAGGACTGCGGATACATGCTGGGGAAATGCATTTCTTTCCTCGACTTGAGGTATGTGAAGAGGGCGTGTGGAAGTGTGAATGAGGAGGGCTGGCCCCCGATGTCCCCAGACCTGCCTCTGAGGGCCACCATGACCTCTCCCTGCTCTTCTTTCCACCTTTCCCCCGGTTGCAGCTGGAGAACCGACTGCTCTCTGAGACGGCCTTTAAGCCAATCATCTTTCCTGCCTGCGAAATGGCTTCGACAGCCCCCTACCTGTACCTACCTACATTTATTTTTATTTGTTGTATCCGTGTCTTGGCACTGGCGACTATAAGCGGTAGTGAACGCTAGGCCGTGTTGCCCGAGTGTGCTGTCACGCACACGGGGATCGGGTCTCACCCGTGCCCGACGCAGCCACAGGGAAGGGAGATGCACGGGCGGTGGCGACAGTGACGTCTGGAGCGCTAGGGACACGGAGCTCTGCCGTTCTGTTCACAGCGACAGCAGAAGGAGCCATGGTTATGCATTCGCTGCAGATTCCACGTCTGCCCGCTCAGCTCACATGACTTCTAAAATGCAAAGGAAATATGCTAAAAGAAAAGGAAATATGCTTAAAAAAAAAAATAAGTCTGCTTCTCACTCCTGTTTCTCAAGCATCCAGCTCCTGTCCCCGGGTCGGTCGCAGGTTACCAGTTTCCCGAGTGTCTTCCCAGAGATAGCTCCTGCCTTGTAAATGCCGCCACGTTTTGCTAAACTGCCCTTCTTGGATCCTTCCAAAAATGTTATACCCTATGGCTTCTTCTTCCCTTTCCTTTCTGCCGTCGCCGACTTCAGGTGAAGTAAAATTGTCCAAAATCCAGAAAAACGTGAAGCAGAGCATACAAGACAATATCTCCTTGTTCAGCCTGGGAATGGGATTTGATGTCGACTACGACTTTTTGAAGAGACTGTCCAACGAAAACCGGGGGATCGCTCAGCGGATTTACGGCAACCAGGACACGTCTTCCCAGCTTAAGGTAACTTTCTGTTCTTTTCTTTGCTGTGCTGAAAATCATCCATCTCTGACGCTTAAAAGAAGGCGGCTGGATCGTGACCCCAAATTGCCATTATTTCAGCCATATCCGGTCACAAGAATCAGGGCAGCGTCCCATTCCTTTCTCCTACATTTCCCCTTCTGTCGTGCGTATTTCTGCACTAACAGGCAGACACACTTCCCTATGCCCTGGAACAAAAAGTCTCCTGAGGTTCCACTAAAGCTCCTTGTAGTTTTCCCGTCCCCCTGAGCACTTGTTCTCCCTGTCATCGTGGTTGCTGGTTTTCCCTTTAAAGTGCATTGTCATCTTGGGTAACAAATTTTTTTTAACACGTAGAACAGATCAAACGATGGCCTGTAAGATTCCTTAAATATAAAAGATACAAATTAATTGTTAATTTGGAATAAATGCACAAGAAAACGCTATAGGGAAAGAAGAACATGCCTTTCCCCCTGCCTTTTGTCAGTGCCGGGCACCGTATTTAAACTTGGGGACAGGTAAGGGACAAAGTTCTAATGTGAGGAATATCGACCCATTGATTTTTTTTTTTTTTTTTTTTTTTTGAGACAGAGTCTTGCTTTGTTGCCCAGTCTAGAGTACCGTGGCGTCAGCCTAGCCCACAGCAACCTCCAACTCCTGGGCTCAAGCGATCCTCCTGCCTCAGCCTCCCGAGTAGCTGGGACTACAGGCGTGCGCCACCATGCCCAGCTAATTTTTTTTCTAGATATGTTAGTTGGCCAATTAATTTCTCTCTATTTATAGGAGAGACGGGGTCTCGCTCTTGCTCAGGCTGGTTTTGTCATTGATTTTTATTATTATGAGTGTCTAGGAACTCTTTATGTTGATCATAACAGAATAGAAAACAAAAATGCTGGGCTCTTAAGTCAAGGGTAATATTCTTCACAAGCCTTTATCCTCTCTCTGTCTCCATTTTTCCTGATAATCTATGAGCAGTTTTCCTTGCCCCAGAGGTCCTGTGAGAATAAATTAAGAGGTATCTGCTGAGGATTTGAAGAATCTCAGGAAAAAAATGCTTTAGACCTACCTACAAAATGGCATGAAAATAATGACTTCTCTCTCTCTTTTAATGAATTGTAGAAATTCTACAACCAGGTCTCTACTCCACTGCTCCGGAATGTTCAGTTCAACTATCCGCACACGTCAGTCTCGGATGTCACCCAGAACAGTTTCCATAACTACTTTGGGGGTTCGGAGATTGTGGTGGCAGGAAAATTCGACCCTGATAAACTGGAGCAACTACAGGGCATCATCACGGCCACGTCGGTAAGATCATTTACAGTCCACGTTGTATGTCACCCCTGCCTTCCCAGAGTCACGCGTGTGGTGGCATCAAAGCAACACGTGAAGGAGAAGGCACGAGAATATCTCTGCCGTCTTCCCAGCTAGTCTGTAAATCCTCACCTGCTCACCGAGTCCCAGCCCGAGGTGTGCATTTCCGTCCTCAGTGGAGGCAGAGGAAGGCTGGGTGTTGTTCCATTCCTCCCGCGTTCCCGTTCATTTGCAGCAAGTGCTAAGCATGCACACGCATTAACCGTAACCCTGTCTCCCCTGGGTGTCTTGCGACGGAACCTCCCCACCGTCTAGGCGAGCGCGGAGTTAGTCTTGGAAACGCTGGCCCAGATGGACGACTTGCAGGATTTTCTGTCCAAAGACAAGCACGCAGACCCCGATTTCACCCGGAAACTGTGGGCCTATCTAACCATCAACCAACTGCTGGCCGAGCGGTAAGCCGAGGAGAGCGCGCACGCCACCGAACGGGTGAAATGTTCGCCCTGAACAGTTGTGGTCACACACACACACACACACACACACACACACACACACGCAAAGAGTTTAGGGCCGAGACAGGCAGCAAATGAATATAGGTTTGCATATCATTCACTTCCTCTGGTTCTTCCGGACACTTTAGCTGAAGCTGGGTTCACTCTTGCTTCTTTTTTATTGAGATATATGACAGATACTAACCTGCAGTAAGGTGTGCAAAGTGCGCTGATTTTAAGTGTGCAGCTTAATGAATTTCTGCCTACGTCACCCGTGCAGTTAACACCTAGATCCAGATGTAGACCCTCCGAGGGTCGCCTGTTCTCCTTCCCAGCCAACACCCACCACCTCCAGCGGATACCGCTATTGCGACATCCGCCACCATTAATGAGTTTTGCCCCTTACTAAAGTTCACATAATCGGCCCATCTGTACTCTTTTGCTTCTAGCTTCGCTTTATGCTGATCATAACAGAATAGAAAACAAAAATGCTGGGCTCTTAAGTCAGCATTCTGTCACTCAATACGATGTCCGTGATAGTCACCCGTGCTGCCATGTGCATCAGTGGTTCATTCGCATTTACTCTGGAAAACAGGTTATTTTCCAACGAGAAATTCACCGTGATGTGATTATGACGTCCCCTGAGGCAGGGCTCCCCAAAGCTCACCTGTGTCACCGCTGGCTTCTCCGCCGAGCTGCATGTCAGCTCTCCAGCATAAAAACTGTATTGCTGGCCGGGCGCGGTGGCTCACGCCTGTCATCCTAGCACTCTGGGAGGCCGAGGCGGGAGGATCGCTCAAGGTCAGGAGTTCGAGACCAGCCTGAGCAAGTGCAAGACCCCCGTCTCTACTATAAATAGAAAGAAATATATATATGGAAAACTAATATATATAGAAAAAAATTAGCCGTGCATGGTGGCGCATGCCTGTAGTCCCAGCTACTCGGGAGGCTGAGGCAGGAGGATCGCTTGAGCCCGGGAGTCTGACGTTGCTGTGAGCTAGGCTGACGCCACGGCACTCACTCTAGCCTGGGCAACAGAGCGAGACTCTGTCTCAAAAAAAAAAAAAAAAACTGTATTGCTAGCATAACGGATGGATTTTTGACCCCCCCGCACCAGAATGACAGGGAGGTGTTGGATAAAAGCTCCTGTATGCCTGAGCCCTGTTGCAACTCTTAGATCAGATTCTCTAGGAAGATGGAACAGGACAATCTGAACTAGGCTGGGAAAATGAAATATGGCTGTGTAACCGGACTCTCGGAGAAAATCCCTAACGTCGATAAGATTATAAAAAATATACAAGGCTCTAAGCTGTTGCTTTGAAGGAAGGAAGAAATATCCCTCCCTGTCTGACAGCAGCACACTGAGTGTGTGTAAAGGCATAGAGAAGATTGTTGCAGAAGTTAAATATTGATTTTTTGGGGAAAAAAATTCCTGTAAAAAGATCAGGGTTTGGGGGCTGGATGAGTAGGCAGAGCACAGAGGATTTCTAGGTCAGTGAAGAGGCTCTGTATGGTCCTACAGTGGGGACACGTGTCATTGCGCATTTGTCCAAACCCATGGCATGTGCGGCATCAGGAATGGTGTTGGGTGCTAAAGACGTGTCAATGCAGGTTCCTCAACTGTAGTAATAACAAATGCGCCACCCTGATGGGGGAGGCATGTTGATGGGGCTGTGCTTAGGTGGGAGGCGGTGCACGGGAAATCATGGTACCTTATTTGCACCTAAACCTGCTCTAAAAAATAAAAGTTAAAAACAAAACAAAACAAAACCCATGGCCAGGTGCGGTGGCTCACGCCTGTCATCCTAGCACTCTGGGAGGCCGAGGCAGGAAGATCGTTTGAGCTCCGGAGTTTAAGACCGGCCTGAGCAAGAACGAGACTCCCGTCTCTACTAAAAATAGAAAGAAATTAATCATCCAACTAAAAATATATAGAAAATATTAGTGGGGCATGGTGGCGCATGCCTGTAGTCCCAGCTACTCGGGAGGCTGAGGCAGGAGGATCGCTTGAGCCCAGGAGTTGGAGGTTGCTGTGAGCTAGGCTGACGCCACGGCACTCACTCTAGCCTGGGCAACAGAGTGAGACTCTGTCTCAAAAAAAAAGAAAAAAAAAAAACAAAAAAACCACAAGATCACACAGCTAGCCCAAATACTAAGATTCTTGAAGACAGTTGGTTACCTCCGTCTCCCTATCACCTTGTCCCCCTCTGCCCCCACACCCCCAGGTAGGACACCAGACATGGGGTGCAGGGAAGAGGGGTGACAGACTTGAGCTCCCCCTTAAAGGCGGGGATGTTCCATAACTTCCCTCCTTCTCGGATGCAGAAGCCTGGCTCCCACAGCTGCCGCCAAAAGGAAGATCACGAGGACAATCCTGCAGATGTCTCTGGACCATCACATCGTGACCCCGCTGACCTCCATGGTGATCGAGAACCCCGCCGGGGACGAGCGCATGCTGGCCGACTCCCCGCCGCAGGACCACGAGTGCTGCTCAGGTGGGAGTCCCGCCTGGTGGGCGTCTCCGGGCAGCTCTGGCCTGCCCACCCCAGCCCACCTCTTGCCCCCAGCCCTGCGTCCCCGGGAGCCTGAGCTCTTCCTGCCAACTTGCTTCCAGAATGGTCTTTAAACATTCTGGCTCACATAGCTCCCAAAGGAATTCTCAAAACCTACGTACATGGCCGGGCGCGGTGGCTCACGCCTGTAATCCTAGCACTCTGGGAGGCCGAGGCAGGAGGATCGTTCAAGGTCAGGAGTTTGAGACCAGCCTGAGCGAGAGCGAGACCCCTCTCTACTAAAAATAGAAAGAAATTAATTGGCCAACTAACGTATCTAGAAAAAAAATTAGCCAGGCATGGTGGTGCATGCCTGTAGTCCCAGCTACTCAGGAGGCTGAGGCAGGAGGATTGCCTAAGCCCAGGAGTTTGAGGTTGCTGTGAGCTAGGCTGACGCCACGGCACTCACTCTAGCCTAGGCAACAAAGCGAGACTCTGTCTCAAAAAAAAAAAAAAAAAAAAAAACTATGTACAACCCCCCATCTGACATTTTTTGACATCGACATTTAAAAATTTTCAACGTCTTTAAATAGTTGCAGCAAATATAATTTCTGGAATATTGTAAATATTGATATTTTAAAAAACAAATGTTATATCACTCTTTTAAATATAGCCAATGAAACAGGATACCTAATTTGATACACATGCCATCATTCATTTAAAAAAATACATGAACAAATTCTATATTAATTGTTGGAAATTTTATATTGTTCTTTTTCTAGTTTAACTTGTATTTCCATTCTACTTTCCCAATAGAGAACTATATCCTAATGTAATATATTTTTGCATGTTCTTTAATGATCACCCTCCTTCTCTGCAAGAAGAATAATGCTTACATTTTTAAATTTTAATTTAAAGATATTTTAAGTCTAAAAATCATGACTGTAAGACTCTGAGTGATCAAAATTCTCCTCTGGATTGAGTCTTATTGAAATTGCTACTAGTAGTCAAGTGATCCAAACAATATCAATTTATCACTAATTTTGATGTAAGTACAATTTGGTTGGAAATGATCTCTTATTGAGAAAAATGTGGCTGAGTGTTTTTTCACATACCCATGGGTAAATATTATGTATGGATAGATTGAAAGAGACAAGATTCAGCATCAACTTTACTTTTAAAATAATTTTTACAGGCACGAGTCCCAATAAACACTGTTGATACAGATAAGTAGACAGAACTGGAGAAGAGCTTGTTTATAGTGACATTAGTCACTTACCTGAACTCTTTTGAATTTATATGCCAAAACTCACATATGGATCTAGCACTCAGAACATTCTGATCGGCTGACAACTTGAGCCCTTTTCCAGTTTTGTTGAAAGCAAAGAATTGGAAACCATCTATTTGACTTGCCAAAAGATTTGTTACCCCGTCTTTAGAATCGTTCAGTTTGTGGTTTTTTTGGTTTTTTTTTTTTTGGTGCTACACCAATATTTGGACGGCTGCTTTAGCTCCTCGGAGCCTGTTGGTGAGGGGAGGGTGGGAAAGAGTGTGCCTTCTGCTTGTACACTAGGAGGAAGGGGCTTCCTTAGGAAAGAGTATAGGTGGAGGCTGAGAATCTAAAAATTGCCTTAAAAGCAATTCATGCTCTCTGTGTCCTGTAGGAAGTTTGCAAGCACGCCCAAGGAGGCACATAGTCAAGGCTAGAAACCTCCAGTTCATTAGACCTTTCCTGTGCTTTGTTAGGGACTGGTCCAATGGAAACATATCCTCAAGAATGACCTTCCTACAACGGAGGGATCGTTTTTGCCATTTTTAATTTCAGCCAGGAATGTTGCCAAGTTGACCGCACACTGGCCCAGGGTTCAGGGAACCCTGACTTCTGACGTCCCAGTTACAGCAGCCAGGAGCCTCATAGATAGATCGATCTAGGGGATTTTACACGACACAAAAAGGTTTATTTTGCTTTGCTGTCTGCTGTCTGGTCAGTCTCTCTCTGTGCCAGTTCCCCAGGGTTGATGTAAAGCCTCTTACCAGTAGAGGAGCTGCTTTGGGAAACTAAATTGCTCAGCTGCTGTTTGGTGAGTAGGGACAGATTGGGGAAGATGCCCACAGTGACCTAGGACGTCCCCTGGGCATTGTCTCCCGGCTCAGGCTGAAGGCACGAGGCCCTTCCCCGGCTCTACACAGCGGCTCCCCTGGGCACCCTTGCTCAGGTTCCGAACTACAGAGAGACCCGTGTCCCGGGACCTCCTGTGCGATGCCAGAGGGAACCGGAGAAGAGAGAGAACCCTGGAATAAAAATAGGGAAGGAACCCTCAGCTGACAGCCTCCAGGGGCTGCACAAAACAAGATCCCTGAAATCGTAGGCGATTCCCACAGACACGTAAACCTGGAAACTAACACAGGCGGGTCTTGCTGCGCAGGTGCCCTGTATTACGGCAGCAAAGTAGCCCCGGGCTCCATCCCGTCTTGGGCCAACCCTTCGCCAACGCCGGTGATTCCCATGCCCGCGCAGGGGGCTCGGGTGCTGGAGTCAACGCCGCCGCCGCACGTGATAAGGGGTAAGAGAGCCGCGTCCACACTGCTTTCACGCTGCCGAGCTCGACAGATCGTAATTCCGGGAGGCGTTTGCGTGTGTTCGTGCAGTTATCACTGTGTCCTGGTAGACCAGGTGACTTTTACAGGCAGTGGAAGAAGACAGCTCCATGCATTAGCCCGCTGGCGCTGCTATACCAAAGCACCACGGGCTGGGGGGGTTAAACAATAAGACATTTGTTTCTCACAGTTCTGGAGGCTGGGAAGTCCAAGGTCAAGGTGCTGATGAGGTAGGTTTCCTCCTGAGGGCTCTGTTCTTGGCTTGTAGGGGCCACACTACTTCTTCTTTGTGTGTCTATGGGGGCAGAGGAGAGAGAGAGAAAGAGTTCTCTGGGGTCTCTTCTTATAAGGGCACCTACCCCATCATGAGGTCCTCAATTCTCATGACCTCGTCTACATCTACTCACCTCCCAAAGGCTCCATCTCCAAATACCACCACACCAAGGGTCGGGGCTTCAGCGTATGGATTTTGAGGGGGACAGTTCAGTCCACAGCGCCCTTTCCCAATGGTACGGGGTGAACCCTCTGGCAGGGAGGATGTGCCTCCTCTCACGCGGAAGGGCCAGCTGGCTATCAGGGGAAAGAACCTTCTCTTTGGAGTTCACATCATCGGTGCGGACTTGAGCAAGTTACTTAATGTATCCGCACTTCACTTCCTTCATCCTGAAAGTAGGCATCGTGATGGGTATATACCTGTTGAGAGCTAAGGTGTAGATTATTTGCGGAGCCATCTCTGAAGTGCTAGCACACAGTAACCGTTCAAGAAATGGATGTTATTATGAAAGATTAGGAGCAGCTAGCTGGGCATGGTGGATCCTACCCAAGAGAATGAAGTCCCGTTCTTTGGGGTTTCAGGGTCTTGATGATCTACATTTTTAGTCTTCTCTTTTTTTCATTTTTAGTCTTTTCTTTTTTCTGCACTCGCCGAGAACCTATATTCTGGTCATATTGTCTTACTTTCTAAACAAATCATGAACTGTTCTACCTTTATACCTTTCTGATTTTGTTCACTCAGAATAAAATCTCTGTCTCCTGTGTCTTCTATCTTTTCCTTTTCTCTCCTTTAAGATTTAGTTCAAAAGCCAACTCCCTCCCTCATACGCCCTCGCGCAGTCTGCCCGGGGTGCTAACCCATCTTCATTCCCACAGCATGTGGCTCGGGCCATTACTGCGCCATTTACATGCTTCTATCTCACGTTAGTGGTGTCTCTGCATCCTGCACTGAAGTATTACTTTCTTGAAGGTGCAGAACATGACATATTCATAGCTGCACCAAACGTTGCCTAATTTAGTGTTTTGCACATAGGTTTTTATTTTTCCCCATTCACCAAATATTTGTTGAATGGTTGCATGGAATTAAACAAAAAGACAAGGAAGGATTAGCTGGATAATCAGGTTCAATAACAAAGCAGTCATTTCTTGGGAATAGCTTGATTCTTCATTGCTATTGGAATTGATTAATACTAATCCGTATGTCAACAATATGTCGCCTTTATTGTTCTGTACCGTATACAGGTCCTTAAAATAATACATTTCTATTTATCTGTCTCTCTGTATATCTTATATATGTGCGGGTGTGTGTTTTTTATTACTTATGGTTTTCCTATTTTTTATCTCTAGTATCTAGCTTAGTATAGCTTAGTACATACATGATAACTACAGAATAAATATCCACTGTATTTGTGAAATAAAATAAAGTGCTAATGGAGGCTCCCTGAAGCAGGGACGACAGGGTATGAGCCACTGAGTCCCCCGTGCCTGGGACAGTCGCTGGTGCATAGTAGAAGCACAATAAATATTCGTTCTGGCTAAATAAAGGTGTTCAGGAGCAAAATACTGTTCAAAATTATCTCCCTTTCTGATTTTATTTGTTTTCATTTTCCAGTTGAGAATGACCCCCATTTCATCATTTACCTGCCCAAAAGCCAAAATAACATTTGTTTCAATATCGACTCAGAACCTGGAAAAATCCTCAACCTGGTGTCCGATCCAGAATCAGGTAAAATAAAAAGAAATTATATCCGAATTAGACAATTAGATTGTTGTCATGCTTCCCTGTCACTACCTGGGATTTCTTTCTTTCTCACCTTAATTGAAGTTCTTTATTTTCCAAATTCTGATATTAGTGAAGATTAAATTACATATATGTCTATTTTGAGCAATTACAGTTCAATTATACAATTGTATACAACTATACAATTAGAGTTCAAAATATATACTCTGAGTATGAACTAGCAGATCTTGTTGTGATATAATTAAACACAGTTATAAAACAAGAATCACAAAGGAAAAAAATGTTATGTAAATCCTGAAACAAAATAATAATACATTTTCCCATATTGTCAAGTTCATCAAATTTGAATTTTGGTGCCCACAGGTGCCAAAAAAATAAAAATAAAATGAAAAAATGGAACACAAGAGAGAAAAACATTTTTCTTTTCTGTAGGAATTTTAGTCAATGGTCAGCTCATTGGTGCCAAGAAGCCCAATCATGGAAAACTAAGCACCTATTTCGGAAAATTGGGGTTTTACTTCCAAAAGGAAGACATGAAAATAGAAATCAGCACAGAGACCATCGCCCTGAGCTGGAAGTCCCGTACATCTGTCTTGACCTGGTCTGACACGGCCCGTGTCATCAATCAGAGGCAAGTGCTATTCCATCTGTGTCCAGGCCTGTCCCTGACACACGACTGCATGGATCAATCCAGGCATCTGTGACATCAGCATAGAACTTGAAATTGTTTTAAACATAAAGCAGTTGGGATTCAGAAAAACATACCATGTTCCTGGCAGCAGAGTCAGTGGCTTTGGTCATGGTTGTGTCTTAGGCCTAGTCCAGTGCCTGGCGTCGGTAAGCACCAAGACACATGAGTTGGTTCAGTGACTGAATCTGTTACCTGAACCCCAGGCTGACTTGACATGGGGGGAGGCGGCGTCCTCCAAACACTACGATTGTGTCTTATGAGGAGCATCTTCCCAGTTACTGTGTTTTCCTGAAAATAAGACCTACCAGGATTTCTAAGCATTTGCGCAATAGAAACCCTATCCCAAAAATAAGCCCTAGTGACGGGCGTGGCTGCGCAGCGCATCTGCACAACCCATGCATGTCGTCGCGGAGCGGGAAAGAAGACGGGCAGCCCTTCTCATCTGCCCCGTGAGAGCTCTGTGGCTCCACATGAGAGATCGGGGCCAGTGGTTCTAAAGGAAATAGAGTCGCAAGACATTCAGGATGGGATTCGGGGTTTGGAGAGTGATGATGATGTTCCAGAAGAAGACGACTTCACTCTATTGGAATCAACGTAGATGGTTGCACTGTACTTAAAAAAAACAACACATCCCCTGAAAATAAGCCCTAGGGCAGGGGTCCTCAAACTTTTTAAACAGGGGGCCAGTCCACCGTCCCTCAGACCGTTGGAGAGCACGGCGCACATTCCACACATGTGCACTGTGGGCCCGGGACGAGTCGGCTGCTAAGCAGGACAGGCAGAGGCGGCAAAAACACCGGGCAGGCCTGATAAATGTCCTCGGCGGGCCGCATGTGGCCCGTGGGCCGTAGTTTGAGGACGCCTGCCCTAGGGTGTGTCTTCTTGAGGAAAAATAAATATAAGACCCTGTCTTGTTTTCAGGGAAACACAGTAGCATCCGAGTGCTTACCCACACCCACGCGCACTGACAGAATTTTAGAGCTGGGAGTTATAAGGACCACATTCCGTAGCAAACGCGTTGCAAATAAAGCTCTTAGAAAACCGGTGGGAGGAAGGGAGAGGTCGCATCGGGGGTGAGAAGAATAGACTTTCTAGAAAATTCTGTTCGGGAATTGTCTAATGCCATCCGGACTTTCGCACCAGGGTGGTTATCTCAGTGAAGAAAGAAAAAACCGTGACCATCACCCTGGACAACGAGGTGTCCTTCTCGGTTTTGCTGCATCGAGTGTGGAAGAAGCACCCGGTGAACGTGGACTTTCTGGGCATCTACATTCCCCCCACGGACAAGCTCTCGCCCAAGGCGCACGGATTACTAGGTAAGATGTCCGTCAGCCATCCAGCGAGGGTGGGGCCGCTCTGGGTCTCCAGCAACTCTGCGTGACAGTGGCTAGAAGCTGGGAGAGTGGCAGGTGTGACAATCCAGGGCCCAGGGGACGGACGTGGCAGCCCGGGGCGGTTCAGGAGCGTAGTAGCCGTCCCGGACAAGGGTTTCAGCATCACAAGCGGGGCAAGTTACGACAAGTATGACAGATACATTTTTAAGGTTTATGCTGAAAATGTTTTCCTAACTGAAGAGAAGTGAACTGGTTTAGGAAGTCTAAGAGCCTCCTGGGCAAATGTCCCTAGTATTTTAAGAAGGGTTCAAACATAAGCATTGACATCACAAACAAACCTCGTCCCTGATTTGAGCTGTGCTCTCAAGTGCCAAACTTGCCCCCTGCCGGCAGGGTGGCGAATTTACCAATGGTCCCTTAGACGGAGCAACCTCACGTGCACAATGGTTGATGCTCTCAGGAAGGAGAGCAAATCACCGCTCCTTTTTCCTCTCTCCTTGTCCTTCCTAACTTGTCCTCCTACCCTAGACTTTCTGGAGGGAGGCCCAAAATGTAGCTTGCATGGAGCGGCAAGCCTGTCTTTTTGTTCGGCATGGGATTACACGGAAGTAAGTGTGTGGGTTCTGTCCTGCTAGGCCAGTTCATGCAGGAGCCCGAGATACACATCTTCAATGAGAGACCCGGAAAGGACCCCCAGAAGCCAGAGGCCAGCATGGAAGTGAAAGGACAGAAGTTGACCGTCAGCAGGTGGGTCTTGGGTGCATGAGACAGCCGCGAAAAGGGGCTCTGGGAGAACTGGACTCCAGCAGCACAATAGAAGGGAGAAGAAAATGATGACAATTAAACCTTAAAATGACAATAAGTACCACCACCAAAGTAGATTCGTGAGCTGAAACGATGGATTCTTAGTGCATATGGCACTCAGCTGGCATTGGTTTATAGAGAGCAGTGAGGCCCCATTGGTCATCAATGAGCATGTTTCATAGGAGACAGGGTGAGCGGAAGTGAACGATGCTAATAAACGTTCTCTGTGGTTGGCCAAAGAACATCTTCTCTACTCTAAAGACAAAAAGTAAATGCTGAGCCTCAGTTTCATCTTCTTCAAGCACCTAACGGTGCTTAACTGAAACTGAGTTGACCTTGAGCTGTGTAGTTATGTCCGTTTAAGGCTCATTAATGGCAAAGTGCCGCACACCTTTGCGAATCATTGGCTTCTTTGTCCTTCAAGTGGAGGATGTGAGTTGCTCCACTGTTAAATAAAACACCCATAAAGTAAAGTCAAGAGATGCCTCCAGGTCGGGCAAGGTGGCTCACGGGAGGCCGAGGAGGGAGGATCGCTCAAGGTCAGAAGTTTGAAACCAGCCTGAGCAAGAGCGAGACCCTGTCTCTACTAAAAATAGAAAATTAATTGGCCAACTAATATATATAGAAAAAATTAGCCGGGCATGGTGGTGCATGCCTGTAGTCCCAGCTACTTGGGAGGCTGAGGCAGTAGGATCGATTGAGCCCAGGAGTTTGACGTTGCTGTGAGCTAGGCTGACGCCATGGCACTCACTCTAGCCGGGACAACAGAGTGAGACTCTGTCTCAAAAAAAAAAAAAAGAGGTGCCTTGGATTCATTCTTCAGGTCATGTGTGAGGCCAGCCTACAACATGTGGAGTTCTGTTCCTGTCTTCGGTCCATTAATGTGTTGCTCTGAACCTTACCGGAAAAGTCCATTTGGGCCAACCTGTATGAGGATTATTTGAATTATCTAAGGACACACGGCTTATTCTCTGTCCTTCCAACACTAAGCCCCAGGCTCTGATGTTTCATACAACCTGGGGAGCAGGGATCGGGGGGTTGGTTGGGCAGATATGGTGATAGAAGGGACACAAAGAGGGACAGAGGGTGTCTTGTTTCTAGACGTGCCCGGCCAGCCGTGTGGCGGTCTGTTCCCTAACCATGCATGTGGTTTCTCCCACCAGGGGCTTACAGAAAGACTACAGGACAGACATCGTGTTTGGGACAGACGTCCCCTGCTGGTTTGTGCACAACAGTGGAAAAGGTTTCATCGACGGACATTACAAGGACTACTTCGTGCCTCAGCTCTACAGCTTTCTCAAACGGCCTTAAAGGTTTAGAGTTTTGGAAATTGTGTGTATAAATATACCTTCTTTCCCTGCCACCTTTGCAGATACGCTTCAGTTTGAATAATTAAAGCCAACCAGATATCATGGTGGTTTATAAAGCCTATAAACATATCTGAAGAAAATAAATATTTTGCAAAGAAGCTTTAGGACTTTGTCGTGTTTTCAGATGCTAAGGTGTGCTCACCAAGGTGATGCGAAGGAAAGCTGCTTGGGCAAGTCAAGCTGGCATCCGGACTGAGCCCTAGATGTAGCGTTTACTGCGATCAAATTTTGCTACTATTGGCCAGGCGCGGTGGCTCACGCCTGTAATCCTAGCACTCTGGGAGGCCGAGGCGGCCAGATTGCTCAAGGTCAGGAGTTCAAAACCAGCCTGAGCAATAGCGAGACCCTGTCTCTACTAAAAATAGAAAGAAATTAATTGGTCAAGTAATATATATAGAAAAAATTAGCTGGGCATGGTGGCGCATGCCTGTAGTCCCGGCTACTCGGGAGGCTGAGGCAGGAGGATCGCTTGAGCCCAGGAGTTTGAGGTTGCTGTGAGCTAGGCTGACGTCACCACACTCACTCTAGCCTGGGCAACAAAGTAAGACTCTGTCTCAAAAAAAAAAAAAAATAAACAAAACAATAACAAAAAAAACATTTTGCTACTGTTGAGCCTTAGGTCCTAAACCTTGCAGATCGAGTGCATTTTTACACTGTTAGTTATGTGGGAAGTTCAGCTGTGAGAGGTTATTTGGTGAGTGTGGACTAGGAACAGGTTACTTGAACTTAGTTGCTGTATAGAGATTTACACTACACCCCTGTCACCCGCTATAGGGAGAGCTAAGATAGCTATAACACAAAGTTACCTGTGATGGCCCGACACTCTCAGCCAAGATTCTCTTCCCAGTGTTGGCCCAAGACTCTTTTTATGAGTTCATGAGGCCTGGATTAGTCACAGTTCTGTAGAAAAACAGAACCAGGAGATTAATTGCAAGGATTGGCTCATGTGAATACAGAGGCTATAAGTCCAAACTCTGCAGTGTGGACCAGTGGTACAGGAGACCCTGAGATGAAGTCCCTCTTCCCTGGGGGAGGTCAGCCTTTCTCTTCTACGATTGGACAAGGCTCACCTACTCTAGGGAAAGTGATCTGCTTTACTGAAGCCCACCAATTTACATGTTAACCTCACCCAGAAACACCCTCACGGAAACATCCAGAATAATGTCTGACTAGCTATTTGGGCACCTGTGGCCCAGTCACGTTGACACATACAGTGAATTATCCCAAGGCTTTAGCCGATTAACCTCATTCTGTTCACATAACCATTCTCCAAGACATAACACAATCGGGTAGAGGTCTGTTCATTACTTAACAACCATACTCTTAGCATATGATCCAATGAATGTATTCCTTGGTATTTACCTAAATGAGTCAAAAACTTACATCCATAGAAAAACCTGCACACCGATGTTATGGCAGCTTTATTCACAATTTCCCAAACTTGGAAGCAACTAAGATGTCCTTCAGTAGGTGAATGGAAAAATAAACTGTGGCACATTCAGAGTAGAATTCAGTGCTAAGGAGATAGGAGCTATCAAGCCACAAACAAACAAACAAACAAAAACATGGAGGAACCTTAAATGCGTGTTACTATGTAAAAGGAG
This sequence comes from Mirza zaza, assembly GCA_008750895.1. Lineage (NCBI taxonomy): Eukaryota > Metazoa > Chordata > Mammalia > Primates > Cheirogaleidae > Mirza > Mirza zaza. The sequence continues at coordinate 17,108 of VSMD01052625.1, forward strand.
CTAATCTGAAAAAGCCACATACCATAGGATTCCAACTATATGACATTCTGGAAAAGGCAAAACTATGGAGACAGTAAAAAGATCAGTAGTTGCCAGGTACTTGTGGGGAGGGATGGAACATACAAGAGTACAAGGGACTTCTAGGACAGGGAAACTACTCTGTACGATACCATAATCGTGGATACATGTCATTATGTATTTGTCCTATCCCATGGAAACTGCTCTAAAAAGTCTATTTTTAAAAAAGGAAAAATAGTTTATGATGCCTCAAAAATAAAAGTCAACATAAGACCTGATTTTAGTTGTCTACAGTCATCTCGTCTAACATAACCACCATGGGGCTCTATGAACTCAGAGGAGAAAAAATGCTCCACAGTCTAGAATCATATTGTCATGCTTTGAATATATTTTATTGAATTTAATCTCAATTATTCCACTTTATCTCCTTCTGAGATAATTTCAGGGAGATGTTGTAGAAAAGAATTAAATGTAGGGGGTGGATGTGAAACATTTTTTCTCCGAAGAAAACCAGTGTTGACTCCAAGCTTACGGACTGGGGGAGGCATACAGAATTTGCCATGTTTCCTCACAGCATTATTTATTATTCTTATTCTTATTGAGACTTTCCAGGCCAGGGCCAACAGCTGGGCTCCATCTCCAACACTACCAGTTATCAAACACCTACCACATGCCCAGACTTATGCCTGATACTTTGTGTGTATTTTCTGTAGTTCTCATGTGAACCCTGCAGGGACACGTCCTTTATGACAATTTATACATTAAGAACATTGCAATTCAAGACCATTAACGTTCTAAGATTACGTAGCTAGTGAACAGAACTGCCACAATTTAAACTGAAGACTGCCCAACTTTAAAACCTAGTTGCTTTCCACACTATGCTGTCTATTTTGGAAAACCTTACTTAATTCATCCTTAAAGAACATTTTCTGTAAAGCTACTGACATCCTATTAGCATTTCTTATGCTGCCTCTTATGTTTCTGCCAGCAGCATATGTTATCAGCACCTCCCCCACTCTCAGTCCAGGAGAGATGGGGGTGGAGGGTTAGCAAATTCCCATCCTTGTGTTCAGAGTGATTTGTTCAGGTCTGGTGCAACGAGAGTCAATCTCAGGCCTTTGGTTTGAAAGTTCTAGAACGTGAACCTGGAGTGCCCAAGAACGGAGCCAGCAGAGGAAGCCCGAGACAGAAGAGAACAATCCTGATGAGACTGTCCACACTTGGGTCCCACTGCCCTGCAGCTAGTACCTGTCCCTCCTCAGTTACAGGGGCTATAAAAACCCTTCTGTTTTCCTGTGGCATAAACAAGTGTGAGGTGGCCTTGTCATCCCAAAATACCATACTGCTCTACTTACTTGAAACTGCACAGTTCGACATTACTTGCGGGATTGTGAAATGGTGCAACCACTTCGGAAACCTGTTTGGTACAACTGAAAGACATGTTCACACAAAATCTTGCACATGGATGTTCATTGCAGCATTAGCCACGGAAGCCAAAAAGTTAGAAACAACCCAAATGTTCATCAACTGATGAACAGAAAAACAAAATAGAGTCCCTCCACACAATGGACTATTATTTAGTAGTAAAGACAAATGAAGTATCTCCTACAAGCTACAACATGGATGAACCTTGAAAACATGACGCTAAAGGGTGCAGAGCCGGCCAGAAAAGATCACACGTTATATGATTTCATTTATATGGAATGTGTAGAAAGCACGACTCCATAGGGACGGAAAGTAGATCAATGGTTGCCCACAGCTGGGGCAGACAGGGCATGATAGGGACTGACTATACGTATAGGGCTTCATTTTGGGGTGATTACACAACTCTGCAAACATACTAAAAACCACCGAACTGTACACTTTAAATGAGTGGCACATATGATATATGAATTATATCACTATAAAGCTATTATATTTATAGTTTGATGTTTTAAAATTTAATTACATGTATAGTTCAACTTTACCACTCTACTACTGAAAAATATAAATTTTGGGTGTATACGAAGGATTCCCTCCAATTATATGATTCTAAATTGTCTTATATAAAACACTTTATACAATAACATTCTTTAATGAAGATAAAAACTCATTAAGTAAATATTACAAAGGAAACTAATACAACATGGGCAAAATTACATAGTTTTGATAGTTCGTGAGACATAATTATATTTTTCTATAAGTTTAGCTAAACGACTATACAGTTATATTTTCAAAAATCCATTTCTTTTATACAAAAGGAATACCCTAACACAGTAGAGTCTCATAACGCTTTGGCGAACACCAATTTGATGTTTTAGGGTTTTAATGTGTTGTTGACAAATTTTCAAACTCAGGCAAGTTTCGAAATGTCTTCATATTGAATTCCTTCAACTCTGCGTCCTTTTAAAGGGCCCTACAAATTAAAATAATTTAAAAAGAGGTTAAAAACACATGTACTGAAAAAAAAAATGACACCACACTTATAGATACAAATTTACCTTTTCCGTATCCCTAAAACACCACTAAGGTAGTTAACATTTCCATATATATATATATATATATACATACACACACACACACATATATATATATATATAAATTTTAAAAATGACATATGGCATTCTTACTAAGAACTATTAATACCACATTTTCTTCAATGACACTCACAGCGTGTTATCAATAGATACTGGGACAGAGGCTCCCTAGCTGTTCCATATCTCCTTGCTTCCTGGCTACACAGCTCACATTTGTAACCCTAGCACTTTGGGAGGCTGAGGCCAGACGACCACTTGAGGCCAGGAGTTGAAGACCAGCCTGGGCAACAAAGTGAGACCCAGTTTCCACGAAAAATAGAAAGATTGGCCGGCGTGGTGGTGGCACCTGTAGTCCCAGCTACTTAGAAAGCTGAGACAGGAGGATCCCTTGAGCCCAAGAGTTTGAGGCTGCAGTGGGCTGTAACAAGGCCACTGCCCTAAACAACAACACTGCACTCTAGCCTGGGCAACGGAGCAAGACCCTCAAAAAAAAAAAAAAAAACCCCAACTTTACTTATATGCCAGCGCTCTTTAAATTACTGTATTGATCTCTGCTATCTTAAATCCTTTATGGAAGAAGGGGAGACATTTAAGAAAATGGTTGACCTCTGTGGCTCCCTTCCCATTAACTACGACTGCACTTCCCCCCACTAATTTTGCGGTGCCAAATTGAGTTTTATGTTAAATGTGGAGGGAGGAACTCAGGATAGAAAACTGTGCATGTTGTATACAATTTTATAAAACACAGAGACTGGAAAAGAACAGACCAAAATAATAATGGGGGTTATTGTCAGGCTGGGGGACAATGAAAAATTTTAAAAATTATATTTTTCAGGTTTTATACAATAAGCACAGATTTCTTTTGTAATCGGAAAAGAAAATGCTTTAGCAACGACAGAATCATTGGAGAAAATAAGATTACTGATTTCCAAATAGGAAAGAAGGCACACAAAAACCCCAAATTCTAAAATAAAACAAAGAGCAGTCCAATTAAAAAATAAACTATGGTACATTTTGAAATTTCTGTCTTTGTGTAAACAAACTTACAGTTTCAATGACTATAGTAGCTGAAAAAGTCTTCTCATTGATGGACTCTAAGGTACCTTCATTTCCTCTGTAACCTCCATTTAAAACTAGAATTCTTTTTCCTACAATTGGAAAGAATATAAACCTTAGTGCAAAGAAATATCTACATTTTTCTTCTACCTTATTATAACAAAATGCATTCCACTGAATGAAAATAATGAAAAATGAAACCTTTTTCTTAGTAATAGAAGTTCTTAATCATTTAAGAAGAGTATTTTAAAGTGTAGTTTGTAGACTTTCATTACTCTAACATTTTAAGACTCCTCATCTTTTTCACTTATTTGTTAAAGGGATACATTTTAATTTTAGATTGCAAGTATAAGTTACTCGGGGAAAATGTTCCGAGTCCAGAAGAAATCAGAGAAAACTGAGCTCAATTTGTCTCTTTTTAAAATTCATAAGATGGCTTGGCAATTTTATAAAAATTTAAACTTACGCCTACCAGATGACTGAGCCCATTCTAGGTATTTACTGCAAGAGAAAAGTAATCATATATCCTCACAAAGACTTGAACATGAATGTTCACAGCAGTTTTTTTGTAACAGCCCAAAACAACAACTCAAATGTCCATCAAGAGGTGACTGGACAAACAAACTCTGGTACAGTAGTCTCCTCTTATTCCCAGTTTCGGTTACCTTTGGTCAACCATGTTCTAAAAATAGGTGAGTATGGTACAATAAGGTATTTTGAGAGAGAGAGAGGGAGAGACAGAGAGAACTATATTCACATAACTTCAGTTACAGTATATTGTTATAATTGTTTTATTTCATTATTAGTTCTTGTTAATCTCTTACTGTGCTTCATTTATAAATTTAATTTTATCATAGGTATGTATGTGTGTGAAAAAACATAGTGTACATAGGGTTTAGTACTATCTATGGTTTCAGATAGCCACTAGGGGGTCTGGAAGGTATCCCCAGTAGATCGGGGGGACTGCTGTCCATCCACACAATGACACACTACTCAGAAATAAAAAAGAATGAACTGAAGATACATGCAACATGGGTGAATCCAAAACAATTATGCTGAGTGAAAGAAGCCAGACCATATAAAAGAACCCATTTATATTTATATCTGGCCAATTGTGGTAGCTCACGCCTGTAACCCCAGCACTCAGGGAGGCTGAGGCAGGAGGGTCGCTTGAGGCCAAGAGTTCGAGACCAGCCTGCACATAATAGTGAGTCCCCATCTCTACAAAAAAAATTTTTTTTAAATTGGCTGGGTATGGTCACATGCACCTGTAGTCCCAGCTACTCAAGAGGCAGAGCTCTGCAGGAGGACTGCTTGAGCCCAGGAGTTTGGTGCTTCAGTGAGCTAAGATTGCACCACAACACTCCAGCCTGGGCAACAGAGTAAGACCCTATCTATAAAAAAATGAAAATTCCACATCTGACCTTATGTGACAGGTTGGAGTCAAAACACAGTTAAGACTGTTTCATGTACAAAATTATTAAAAATATTGTATAAAATTAGCTTCAGGCTATGTGTACAAAGTGCGTATAAAACATAAATGAAGTTCATGTGAAGACTTGGGTTCCCATCCCCAAGATATACAATTATGTATATGCAAATATTCCAAAATCTAAAGATCTCCAAAATCCGAAACACGTTTAGACCCAGGCATTTGGGATAAAATATATTCAACCTGTAATAATAAGCCTAATATGATTAATTCTATCTATATATGTCTGTGTTTTGCTTCAGAAAAAAATATGTATTCTAGGAAGAGAAAATCCATTCATGCCACCAAATAGCTTGATCAGAGGGCTGGTAAACTAGTACATCACCTGATGTCATATGGGGAAGAGTTATATTGGCAGTTAATATTTCTGAAATGGAAACAAATATATCACCATCAAGTAGTGTCAAAAAACAAAAAAAAACTACAGTTTTAAGAGTGGGACCACTCATTTTGATGGCACATGTATTAAACAGTCTGCAAACAGATTTACCTGGTGCTGGAATGACTGTCTCTAAATGAGTCTGGTCAAGTTTCAGCTTGTCTCCAGAATCAATCATCTTGACCACAGCTGTGTATTTGTCAATTACTTCCTGTCATGCAAAACGAACACTTTTATAACAAAATATGTGAACAGTTATTTAAAAGGATAAAAGTATATAAAATGAAAATGAATGAAATTCCAATCCAAGGATAAGAGTGACTCCTTCCACAGATGACACTAATATTTTCTACATTCTACATATGATTTTTCAGTCTTTGGTTCTCAAGAAAAAACTCAATTCAAAGTTTAGTTACACTTTTCATCTGGAAAGAGTAAGAGACTGGTGATCTCAGAATAAGACTGTAAGAAATCTAGAAAGAGGGGTCATTTTGCCTATTTTCAAGTATAGTGGAAGAGCAATCAATGCATGCATAAGGCTGGGTCCTAGAATCAAACTATATTTGGGAAAAGCAAAAGGGAGAAAAAGATTAGAATATTGATACAAATTTTATAATCCCAGAGCAGCCAAAAGACAGGATCTCTGGGAGGTATAATTACACTGCCCCTTCATTTAAAAAGAATATATTTTACTGATTAACAAGGCATGCACGCTGAGTTTTTTAAGAGCTGCGAATGAGATTTCATACCTATTACTTGCCCCAGTAAGCAAACAGACCAACTCTGGTTGGAAAAGAAACATTTCTCCAACAATCATGAATTCAGCCTTCATTTTATGGAATAATCAAGAATTTTAGACAATACTTCTGCTACTAGGACTTGATTTCCAAGAAACACCAAAATAGTTTCGCTGGATTACCCACAGGTTTTTTTCACAAATTCCATTCATAACTACATGTCCTTACCTTAACAATACCCTTTTTCTTGTGATATTTGTCACCCAGTTTTTTGGTTATAATTTTTACGATGATTTCCTAGAAAATAACAACAAAAAAATAAAGATGAAAGGAGAGACATAAACGATCTTTTCTAATTTGCTTCTTCCTTTTGTTCACCGAAAACCATAGTAAAATGTAATTTTTCTGCTAAATAAGAAATTACAGAGTTCTAAGCCTTCCCAACAATGGTAAAACATTTCCTTATTTCCTTAGTATTCTTTTAATCCTTCCTCCTCTTTTGGTTCAACATGGTTACCAAGAGGAAAAAAATATATATACAAAATGGCTGATTTCCACAGTGAAGGTTTCTCGAAATATTTTTATTTGTAAATCTCAACTCTACTAATTCATGTCTTTCATAGACAGCTTCTTTCTCTCCATTTAGGAAGTGAAAAGTGCCAAGGATATTACTCTGTTGGTGTTCACTGCTGATACTCAGGTTGCAAGAGTCTCAGAGGAAACTGCAAGGAACTGAGTGAGCCTTTGAGCTTAGGCAGGGCACTCTTCCCAGAGTTCTCTTCCCATTAGGTTTCTTTGAATTTTTGATACAAATGTGATTCATTCAGTTAGGGTTCTTCTGAGCATCTAATTCTCAAATGGGAGAGAAATCTGGGCTTATTCATATTAATGGATTCTGGGTTTGCTTCTTCGTTAGCACTGTTTTCTTGGTTTGGATTAGCTGTCTAAATGCTAAAAATGAAAAGTAAATTGCCCAACTTACTGCTATATTCACTGCAGTGATTCCACATTTGCTACTTCAAATGAATGTATCAAAGAGATGGTCACAAGTATTTCATAAAGCCATGCTTAAAATTACGTTAGCAAAAATTTAGTAAGGACTTTGGGGAAAGAATATTTAATAGTCAAAAGACATGTTTAAGGGAAAATTTGAATAGTATTCTCTTAAGCCTCTATTCAAGACTTTCTAAATGAAGTCAATAAATGCCACAACAGCTTATCTGATGAAGCCATAATATTTCTGGGCTAAACTTCTCAAAGCCCTCATGGGACACAGGTTCACACTCTAATGGAAGATACTTTATTACATCATTGTACTTATTAACCCTTGGCCACAATCAATCTGTTCAAAATACTTCTTTTCTGAATTTAGGAAAGAAAGCCCTCCAAGCCTGTCTCTGTGGCCTGTTGGTTATTTTCACACACATTCTGCCCACTGCAAAATAAGGGACACACTGAGGCATCAGAGCATAGCTGGCTGGTCCTCACTTGCAACAAAACGCTCCAGAAGAGTAAATTCATCAAAAAATATGAATTTACTATCAGACAAAATTATCAAAGAGAAAATAAAGTTTAACTGAAAGTACTATCAATGGGAAGGGAACTTCTGGGCTATGTAAAGCTTGGAATGCTTTGCCATTCTTTCACTTTTTGTTGGTTTTCTTTTTCCTTTAAACCAATGGTTCTTAGCCAGGGGCACACGTCGGAATCACTTAAGAGGTGAGTGGAAATCTGCATTTCACCTCAGGAGACTGGACGGTGGTAGTTAGTACTGAAGCACATGTAACTTAAAAAAAAAAAAAACTCTCTAAGAAATTTTGAATTTTATTTATTTTTTTATTTTTTTTATTTCAGCATATTATGGGGGAGAAATTTTGAATTATTCTCTGGTTAAGAACCACTACTTTAAGCAAAATTCTTGATTACATTTTAATAAACAATATATGAAACTATTACTATTCAAACACCAGCTACTCTAATAGGGAAAGCGAATCAAAATAATTCACCTGTGGTTTTTTTCCTACAGCTCTTTCCTGTACTAACCTTTCCTGTACAAAAACTAGATTTTTCTATTCCATGAGATATCCCTGAGTCTACCAGGGCCCAAACTTCCACTCACAGAGCAGGACGTCAGGTTTCCTAACGCACAGCAGAAGGCAGCACCTGCAGTTGTTGAGAGCACAGCCTACAGAATGTGACTGCCAGGGACATCCTCACTCACCACTTACTAAATGACCTTGGGGAAATTATTCGATTTTATGTCCCCCATTTTTTTAATCTATAAAATGGCAACAATAACAGTAATGACCTTATAGGGCTGTTACGAGAACTAAAACAATTCATACAAAGTGCTTATTTTCTATTTAACACAGCAAGTGTTTTCATCTTAGATAACTTATTTCATGACTCTTCACGTGATCACCTGTGGAAATGCTTCCCTCTGCATAAGAAGACAGACTAAAACATGGAAACTAACTTATTTTCACGCTAGTAGAAGAATGACTATGAAGACTTGAATTAGAATCCTGGACTTCTCAACTTTCAATTTTATTTCTCAAATCAGAAATTATCGAAATGATATGTTATTTTACATTCCCCTATTATTGTTCAAACCAGCTTCTTTAAGAATAACTAAGGCACTCTGAAAGTTTTATGAAAACTTCTCGTCTCAGTAAGTCCAAAATAGAGCATCAATAAACAGTAATTTAAAAACTATTAAATGCTTAAAAACAATTTTAACTTATTCTAAATAATAAGCAAAAAATATAAAATTTCCTCGAGATTGTAAAACTAAAACCTGCCTTTTTCTACAAAGTACCTAAATAGGTGTTCTAAGATCAATAAGCTATAAATTGAAAACCAATACTTCAGCAATTACAATTCTACCTTTTAATCCCATTTCTGAAAACACAACATTTTGTCTCACAGCAAAGATTGAAAATTTCAGGCTCAAATTTAAGATGTCCATACACAAATTTAGCACTAAACTTGTGGGACATAAATGGTCTATAAACAAAAGTAATCATCCAACATAACTGCCACCGAAAATTAAAGACCCAATAGAAAGAAAAGTCATTATAAATTATAACTAACTCTATCTATGTAAGTTACATATGTTTGAGAAATTTCATTATTTATATCAAATGCTATTTAAATCATTCATTTAAACATAAATTTAGGACTTAAAATCCAATTGGATACTCACAGGCTGTAGCCAGTAATCTGTTCGGGCAGTTCTTTTCTTCTCCTCTTCAATCTGTAAACATAGAAGACATTCTTAAAATCACCTTTTTAAAATCTTCAGTTTATTTCAAAATACTATTCTATTTAGCAAAATAACACTATAAGACACATACTTCACAGAAGACCAAGGATATAATTTGCTAACTTGCAAGCTCTGATAAATATAAATACAAATAAACATTATTCATAATTAGGTTTTGATTTTAAAAAAAACCTTGGATTTTAAAAAATATGTGATAAAGCAAGTCAACTGACCAGAAAGCAAACAAAAATCACCCCTATTCACCCAATACTGCAAGACCACTGGCCAGCACCACACCATGCTTGCCTGCTTTGACTATGAGAAGTTAGAAAACAGGCTACGTTTTCATGTAAAACCTAACACATGCACCAATTTCGCATTGCACCGTTAGGAATACAGTGTGATGGCAGACAAGAGGGACCCTGTTTGGTGTTTGGGAATGATAATAAAGCTCACGAATGAAAGAGAAGAACAATACCACTGAGAGACCCAAATAAGAGTGACCAAAAGATAAAAGCGCCGTCCGGCCACGATGACGATATATATCTTAACGTTTTCCTTCTCTTCTTTCAACTTTTGATGGGATCAACAACCTAATTCTTTGGTTGGTTCTAAACCTCATTTTAAATCCTTCAGCTTTCCAATATGAACAAACACTGATCTAAATTTACTATGCATTTAGTATGCATCATATTCAAAAGGTAGATCCGACTTTCCATTTTACTTCTAATTAAATTTTACAAAATCCCTGCCATGACGTGTAAGAACTGGTGTTGTCCCTCCTGCTCTCTCCAACATCACACGCTGCCACCACACGCTCACTGTGCTCTAGTAATGTGGTCTTTCCTTCCAATGCTTGATCTTTCCTGCCTAGCACCTTGCAAGTTCCCTCCCACCTCCTCAGCATTTTGTCATCATTTACTGCTTCGCTTGCTAACTCAATGGCTCCCTCACTAGAATGAAAGCCCCGTGATAAGCAGGGACTGCGTTTTTGTGCCTACCACACAGATCCTGCACCTTGCACAATGCCCAGCACGTAACAGTGACTCAGTATGGACTGAATGATAAAATGATGACATTTCATAGCGTATTAATCTCATCTCGTACTTTAAGCTCTTTAGACTGCCCTGCGTGGTGTGAGGGCTGGTAACAGAGAAGAGTGAACAGTTATTTCCTATCCCTTCAGAATGAAGAAAAGAGATGGGGGGACAGAGGAAATGATATTAAAGCAAAAACATTTAGCTTCTTGTATTCACTTTTTCTTTCTCTTCTCCCAGACTTCCTCTTCTCCTCTCCCACTTATTTTATTAATTCGCTGATGAGGTAAGGCTATGTGTTAGAAGGGGGAAAGGAATACTTAGGAGTATATTAAGAACTTTCTGCAGAATTACTCCAGAGTCTTGGGTAGATCAGAGGCAAAGTTTGGCCCTAAATCCAGATAATCATACGTTTTCAATGACTCATCACATAAACTCAGCCATCAGTTTAGATCAATTGAAAAAGCTGTCAGAACTTTCTCTTGCTGGCTAGCAGGAGGTAAGTGGGATTCAGAGGCAAGAGGAGAGTACTAGCTGGAGGAGGGAGAGCACCAGTGGAGGATCACAATTTCTAACTGAACTCTGCGGACCATAATTTCATGGAACGTTTCAAAGACAGCTCTTGAGGCAAGAAAATAAACGAATTGCTAGGGGTGCGGGGTCCAACTCTGTTCTGATGGAACTGAAGCTAGGCTCCTATGCCCTAATCCGTACATGAAAATTTTTCTAAGTCTATATTAATCTCGCAATTGGTGAAGCTATTTAACTTTCCTTAGGTTTGAATTACATCATTCCTCCAATTGCTAAAACGCCCCTAAGGGGCTCACGAACTGTACCTCCATGATCTCATCCAGTGCGGATTTCTTTTTCTTCTTTTCCTTGGACTGAGCTGAGCCCTGGGGAGGTTCTTTTCGTTTCACTGACGCCACGCTCCCTATGGTCTTCAGCACACTTGGCCCCAGAGAGCTGATGGAAAGAAAAACCATACTTGTTGACAAGAACCACACAGGGAAAAATGCTTTATAATGTGCAAAATTGACAATACAGAATAAATCTGTGACATGATTCACTTACAGGACTAATTAGTCAAAACAATGAGGGATCTGTTGCATCTCTTACGGGATGACCAGCATTGAACCTGTCCTGTCTCCAACTCCCTGAACCTTCTAACCCCTTGTGCCAGTGCTACTATTGTCAGTACAGATGAGTGACGATAGCCTAGGCTTTGTCAGATTGGGCAGGTCAAGGTTTGAGACTACTTCTGTTAGGACCTTGATTAATTCACTTTTCCAAGCCTCAAATCCTCAACTATAAATGGAAGTAACTTCTAACTCCAATGCAAGGATTAAATACAATTTTTTTTCTTTTTTTTTGAGGCAGAGTCTCACTCTCTCTCTCGCCTGGGCTAGAGTGCCGTGGCATCAGCCTAGCTCACAGCAACCTCAAACTCCTGGACTCAAGCGATCCTCCTGCCTCAGCCTCCCAAGTAGCTGGGACTACAGGTGCACACCACCGTGCCCAGATAATT